>WSTH01000420.1:0-25023 GCA_019616345.1 Ceratobasidium sp. 395
CGCCTCTTCGAGTCCGAGCTCTTCCGTTCACTAATCTGCGCCTTTTGGGTTTGCTTGTACTGCGTCTTGAGTTGATCTCGAAGTACATAAAGCCTCCGCTCGGCCGTCTCCCGCATCCAGTTGATGTATAGTATAAACGCATGAAATATGATCAGGTTCAGGATATGTTTGATCCAGCTGCGTTTCCATGGGAGGAGCTGGAAACAAAAGGCACATTAGCGAACTATCAAAAAATATCAGACATCATGGTGGGTCGTGAATGATCGTGCGCCAAGTTCCCGGGAAAGTGAATAGAAACCGCATCACACGCGAAGGGAAATTAAAGGCCCGATTTAAGACAATTGCCCCGATCAAGTAATCGGGTGCACAGCGTGGCGTCACCACTCGGGCCCATGTGGCGTCAACCTCTTCCCCACATTGGAAATCCAAATCCAACAGGACGCAGGGCGAGAGAAAATAACTTACCAAAGCACCAGCCGTACAAATAAACGCGACTGTCAATGTCGTCTGCACCGTTCGATTCTGTTGCATAGCGAACATCGCGATCACCGGAAGACCAGTGACGTAACTGACCCCGGATGTTCAACTTGTGTGGTTGAAAACAGCGATCATAAGACTCACTAGAACAAAACCAAAAAGTCTCTGCTGCCACACTGAAAGTGTACCGGTTGGCCGTATACTCCGCATAGGTGCATGAATAGGATGTTGTAAAACGCCCAGGACCAGACGGCAGCTCCGAGCCAGGTTTGGTATATCCATGGACGGGTGCGTGGCCAGTCGAATGTGATGAATACTGGGAGAGGTGCCTAGCCGAGGGAAAGGAATCTCAGGGTGAATGGGAGATTTACGGAGATGAGATACGTACGGTGAGAAAAGGTGCGACGCCAAAGATGAAAATTTTGTCAGGCAGAGCGTAGGGTTTCGAAAGTAGTGCCGCGCCAAGTATCCAGTTTAACACTACACCGAACAGAAATGAGCTGCACTGAAGTCAATCCAGAAGAAATACATACTAAGAAAACATGCCGCCCAAAAGGCAAGCGTCTTGCCGGTGTAAAACGTCTCTTTTCGATATTGTGCCTCAGATACAGGGTCATGAAAGTGTAAACTATAATCACACTCGACCTGAGCATCAGAGCGAAAACGTGAGGGCAATAGGTGACGTACCTAAAAAAGCGCTCGATGACGGGCCAGATTCGGTACCTGAGCATCACCATCGCTCGGCTCTCGGCTACACCGCTGCTGCTGGCACTGCCCGTCGGCCCCGTGGGAGGTGTACCGGTTTCGTCTTGGTGGTTAGGGTGTGTTGACTGCGAGCGTTGGGTAGACTTGTCTAGTGATAAGAACTACGCAAGCTTATGAGCTCTAAATCTTAGCGAACAAAAACCAGACGAACCTGGTTGTCAACTACAACGGCATCCACCTCTGCGTCGTCAAGTTCGTCCTCCAAGTCATCGGCACCGTCCGCGTCGCCATATGTCTGTCGCCGGACATTCGCCCAGCGCACCGTGTGATCATTCCCTCCCCCAGAACTACCCATCTCCATATCATCGTCCCGGCGTCTGCGCCCTCCCCACAGCCGTTTCTTCGGCTTGGTATTACTCCCATCTCCGTCGGACGTTATTGTCCGGGCAACAACTCTGCCCCATCGCACACCTCCACTTTCCCTAATTTGCCGGAACCGACCGTCCTCATCCGTTCCGAACCCTCCACTCCCATCGAGACTCGAGCTCCCAGTGCCCGTCCCGGTAGTCGTGAATCCCCCAGGAGGACCAAACCCAGTCGTCCGCTTGAATCTCGCCCAATGATCGTGCAGCACCGACCGGTCGAAGCGTGTGGCTTTGACCGGCGGTGAGGGTCCGCTCGACACCGAGTTAGGCAGGTTGGAAGTATGTAAGGCGGATGGAGGGGGTGACGAGTGGGAACGTATCAACGCAGGGGGGTTGTTTGTTCGGCTTGGTGGTGTTGCTGTCGCTGGCAAGCGCGCGGCACATTGAGGTGGTGTGGAGCCGCTCACACTCTGTCGGCGTGGAAAGCCCGGCGAGCTGGGCGTCGTCAGAGGAGTATAGGACGACAGCTGGAGCACGGTAGTGCCGGACCGGGTGGTGTCGGTCCCGGACGAGGGGTGTTGGAGGGGCGGTCGCGAGGTGGGCATATGGGAAAACGTGTGGTGATGTGTCCGTCGGCTGTGGCTGTGGTCATGCGAACGAGTGACGTCGTGGGTGGTCTAGGTTGTAGCTCCAGGTTCGCGAGTTTGAGCCGAGCGGCAAGATTCCGTACACGCACCAGCCAGCGCGAATCAGCAACCAAGCAGATCCGTGCAAGCGACAAGTTAAATTAAAAGTGCTTGTAGATTCTGTATATATATCTTTCACTCGCGGCCGGATACGCAGCACGCAAGCAAAGTGTAGTAGAACAAAGGTGGACGCGTCCCACCGAAAGCTGGGTGGTCGCAGAGAACAGGTTGCCGGAACCGAAAATCGGTAACGTCACGAGCCCCGATGATCAGCCCGGACGTAATAAAGGTACCGTCAGCAGCCGTCGGCTCCGTGCCGCGCTAGCCGCATATGGCTCAGTTCGGGTATACTCTCGTATATCTGTGGGTGATACATCCCAACAACGATCCAACAAGCATTTCCACCATGACAACGCACGAGGCTATGATATCATGACCAGCTATCAGAAGGGAGATCAAGGTTTACATGCTGATAGTGAAATGTAGATATCAACCGGCGATCTATCTCGATACACGCCATTCCAGCTCAGCAGTTACGGCGATGGTTGAAACTCAAGTTCAAACGTAAAACGTAAGAGGTCTTACTTTCTGGCGAGTAATAAGTTACCATATCAGGTACGAAGTATGTATATAAGCTCGCACTATCCGACTATATTGCAATGAGGAGCTTTATTGCCACCCTCAACTCATTTATGAGACACTCCTGCTGGGCGGAAAGTCCACTCCACTAGTTCATCATCGGCCTGGCCCAGCAAAATCTATCAAAATATTAGATATTAGCTCGTCGGTCTGAAAAAACAACGCATGCATACCTCAAATGGACCCGTTTTGTCAGTGGTCACAGCAAGCTGGGGCTTGGATGCTCTTTCATGCAACAAACGCAACGAGATGCCATCAGACGGCGTAAGAAAAAGACCATCGAAAGGCGTACAAAAGCGTGCTAAGACTGGAGGGCACCAGATTGAAACCGACTGGGAGCATACGCCCTTCTATTTGCGTACCAGGCGCTGGTTGGTTTCGGTAACCGGCGTAGAGCCCATTCCCCACGTTTTGGATATACTCAGTGCCTTGTTCGTCCCTATACAGAGTCCACTACAAAAACAGCTCGAACTCCTTACGCTAGTTTCAAGACCAAATATGCACGTACCAGTTAGAATTGGTTGTCCTCACCAACGGGATAGAGTGTAAGTGGCTGATCTATGCCCCTCACTGTGAGGGCATGTTGTTCAGGGTCTATGATCAGGTAGTTAACATTCGGGGTTAACTGGGCGAGCACAGAGAGAGCCAGTGTGGCAAGAACAATGACGAGCGATACAATACAAGCCATGCTGAGGGAGATGAGTGACGAACGACTCGGCCACAGATCATTCTTTTATACCAGCGACCTCTTCGTTCATTTTCTCATCCATAATTCCACCCCGCAACACGCACGACAGTTGTCGTTTCCCAAAGGTAAACGTCGACTGTCGACAAATTCCATTTACTGTCAGGTCAGTGCTTTGTTCCGAGCAAGACTGAATTGAGACTCAGATTGAGAGGTTAATTTCTTTGGCAGATACTTCACTTGATTACAACTTGTTCGTTTCAAAGAATCAAACCTCCCGTGAACGTATCGTTCTTCAATGTGTTTTCGGAGATCTTGCGGCAGAAATATCCGCCCGAAGAAATACTTTGGATGAAAGCATACACGCAGACTATTTTCTCTCACGTATTTTGGTTGCTCGGATTCGAAGTCTTTCAGTGCGCATATCACAAACACTGCAGCACCCCATCAACAAATATCCCGCAACTTAAGACACCGCGCTAGCGCACCATTAAATTCAGAAAGCATGGGCGTCCTCACGTATGCGGTGAATCACACTCGACGCATTCAGACCAAGCGAGTTAGACACCCCAGATAAATTTGGGGTATATGCGCGGTAGTATTCAATAAGTGGTCTGATTTTCTGAGGTTAATCGTCCCGTCGAGCCTGAAAATTCGATTTTTTTTTACCGCACGATGTCTGATACTCTTCATACTCCGGTTAGTGTTCACACAACTTCTCGTTTTCGTCGCCTTTTACCCTCCTACACCTTAACTGCCCCTCAAAATTCACCTTTCTATCGCACATCTTCATCAGGCTAAGAAATAACCTATCCGCGGCCCACGCAGTGATATTATAGCCGAGATACATACACAATGTAACGGACCCAAAAAGCGCCGCGTATGTAGCATTTAATGGGTGCTAGTGGTAACGTTTGAGGAGCTGCTTGTATGCGTGCTCTTGGCGCTAATCTGCTTCCAAACTCCGAAACGAGGGCGAAGCTCTGTGTCTTCTAACCCTAGCCGCAGTCGAGGCTCCGTGGTATCAAAATATCTCTCCTCATTGAAGAGTTTCGTCTCGGTGGCGGCTACAGACTTCGCATCGGCGTCACCAGGGCTGGGCGCATCGGAATGGTTGAGAGGCTGTTCAAAGATTTGTGCCACAAGGGGAAGAGGGCTGAGCAAACGTAGTTGCGCAACTTCTAGCACTGGTACTTCGCTGTTGGCGTCACTAGAAGCGTTATATTGAAGCGAGGGTGGCACCAAGATAGTATCTGTCTTGAGCCCAAATGACATTGTGAAGACCGCGAGTGCAATCAGCCCGTATATAAACAGGAGTATCACAAACGCAAGAAGAGGGAATATAGGATATTGTCCAAGGAGGGTAGGTTGGAATATTTGGAGGTCGCTTGCGTCGATGAAGATGAACGAGTCTGAGACGAATCCTAGCGCTAGGCGCGATAGCTCTTGGTTCAGTGCAGCCATCACCTGTTTAGTTGTGTTGCTAAGCATTGCGCGGCTTTTGATGTTCACCGTTAACGTGTCCATGATGAGCTGCCATGCAAAAGGTCCTGCGAGGGTGCTAGCAAACGCTTCAGTCGACAGTTGCTCCGATCCGGGAACTACGCTCCAGAACTTCCCGCCGGGTGCCCGGCCATCGTATGCGACAGTGATGTTATAGAAGGTGAGGTTGCACTTGGCATACATGTCGATGAGTGGAGTGAGACCGCCGTAAGCAGCCAAGTTGGGTATATTGACTGGGCCGTCAACCTGGCTTGACCAGCGTAGTTGGAGAAGTGATTGAACAGGATTTGTTAGACAACAAAGTGTCGGCCCGTACTTCATTCCATCAAACCGAAACCTGCCAGCACCATGCCACGCGTCATGAGGAGCTATTAGAGCCACACTTCCAATAACCTTAGGATCAGTTGGGATGGAAGTGATTCCCACATTGCTGCAGTTCTTTGGGTATTTAGGAGGAAGAGATTGCTCCTCATGGATCTCAAGCATCACGTCGCATTGTGCTGTAATAGACTCGCACCGAGCAAGAGCCCCAAAGCTAGGTGCCTTGAACGTCACAAGCTTGTCGATAGTCGAAGGTACGACAATCGCAAGGTCATGTTCGTCGGCAAGGGTGATCGCTTTTCGATCAGACGAGTAGTTTGCGATTATGGACTGGCCCATAGGAATAACAAGATCTCCCCCAGGTTGGTATCCCCATGCTCCAGAGTTCGTCAGACAGATCCTCCTTATATGAGGCGAGTAATATGACCAGTCGCATCGGGATTCGTTGAAAGCGACGCCAGCTTTGAGAGGTGCAAAATTGTCCGACAGAGTCAAGTTGTATAGAGCTGCCGAAGTAGTGGCGTGCAACCATAGGTCAGCAACTCCTACGAGATGGGTGATAAGGTAGACAGCCACGCCAAGCAGTACAGCGGTGGCGAAGTAAGATGGGGTCGGAGTCCGAGGCTTCCGGGCAAGATAGGCAAGCGAGTCATAGAGCGAGATGACGCTGGATGCGCTCAGTACCTGCAGTAATAGTCCGTATCTAAAATCCAGGGAGTGTATCAATCAGTATTCACCTAGCGGACGCAAAGGGCAAGAAAGGCGTACTGCAGTGGGGTCGGCCCAATGGATTTTGATTTATCCGAGCGAGGCTTCTGTTCTTCAGTAATCCACGCATAAGCGATCTGATATGCAATGAGTGTCATCAAGACAGGAGACGTTGCAGCAATGATTGTGCTCTAGAGAGTCTATCAGCCAGCCAGTCCGGTTATGATAAAACTGAACTTCACAATAAAGGATGTAGCAGTGAGCGCTCGGAGTGTCGCGCTCTCAATTGCACCTTCTCGGCGCCTAACGCCTTCATCAACCAAGAGGTACCCGCTTCGAAGTGCTTCTGACACTGGGATTTTAAGCCGAGTGAATAGCCAAGCAAGCACAGCAAGACCAAGCCCCGCAGTTAAAGTAAACACTGCAAGGGTGGGAAGTAGCCTCCTCAGGCGGACTCTAGATGGTCTTTGCGACCGGTCTTCTGTCAGCCCTTCATGATGATGGACTGACTTAGAGTAGGGTTCGGAGGTGAAAGGGTATGGGGTTTTTTGAGGACTTGCAGGTGCAAGCGGTACAAGGCCGTAACGTGACATATGCAAAGGTAGGCACGGGGGTCGTCTGATTCTCAGTTGAAACAAGGCGCAAGGGATATATATGTGCGCACAAAGCGCTGTGCCCTAGACGCTTTTTCGGATGATGTCGTGCAACTGTCACAAATCATCGGATTCATAGTCGTGGCACCTGCTTTTGGTTGATTGAAGAGAAATACATTATGGCCGGAAGCGCTTTGAAAGCGGATGGATTTTTTGTTAATTCAATCGATGTCGTTGTCTGGACTTCTGACAGACAAATTAGCGCCTGTCAGTCATGAGTTTGGCAGCGCTGCTATAGTATCACCAGGAACTTTATTTCGGTGCCTGAATGCGCACGCATCCTACAATTCACACACATTCAGTCAAGCTGTGTGGGTAGCAGGCTCCTTGCCTCAGTTCGATACACCCCGCTCCTCCCAGACGGCCGCGTTAGCTTCCGTTCTCACCACTTCTATCTCCAAACTCCATACCGAGGGCGAAGTTCTGTGTCCTCTAACCCTAACCAAAGTTGAGTCTCCGTATTAATTGCAAGTCTGCCTGCTTCGAACAGCTCTATCTCGCCAAGAGCCAGAGAGTTTACGTTGACATCCCTAGGAGAGTCTAAGACGAATCCTAGCGCTAGGCGCGATAGCTCTTGGTTCAGCGCAACCGTCACTTGCTCAGTAGTGTCGAGGCTAGAAATTGTGCAGCTTTTGATGTTCGCTGTTAGGTTGTCCACGGTGAGTTGCTACGAGAACAGGCCTGCGAGGGTGCTTGCAAACGCATCAGTTGAGAGTTGCCCCGAATCAGGGACTACACCCTAGAACTTGCCGCCAGGCGCTCGGCCGTCGTATTTGAGAGTGAGTAGAAGGTGAGGTTACACTTGGCATATATGTCGACCATTTGAGCGAGGTCACCATATGCGGCAGAGTAGGGTATGTTGACAGGAAAGTTGATTTGGGTTGACCAGCGCAGCTGAAGGAGCGATCGGATTGGATTCGTCAAGCAACAGTTTGAAGGGCCATACTTGTAGGGGGCTGGTTGAAATCTGCTACCACTCCAGTTGTCCCGAAGTGGAGAAAGAGATTTCATAAAATCGAGCACATGGGATCCTCATAACATGTTTTACAACACGTTCATCATATATGCGTACTTCTATGAGTTCGATTGACCCCAATATGTGGTCTGTGCGCTCCACCAAACTCGTCTGGACGTCGAGCTTTTTTTTTTATCGTTGATTTGTTGTTGAATCAAGGCATGGCCTTATGTATCGACACCAGAGACAGGAAGCGCCGCTAAACTACGAGAGAGAGAGAAAGAAAATAGAAGAGGAAGCGCGAGGCTATGCCAAGCTTTACAGTCATCCCCTGTCATGTGACCCAACACCACCATATGCAACAATCGCTTTTATGTTAATGCCGACGGCTGTTGCGCGCCTTGGGAAAATCGAAAACACAGTTATTATAAGTGCTGAAGCGTCATTTAGTGCCATATAAAGCTATAATATTCACTATTCTGGCTTACTATAAGCTGGCGAGGCTGGTAAAGCAAGGTGTCTCGCACCGTGGGGGGTTCAGAGCGCGGGATGGGTCAGCGGATGACTAATCTCACCGATTGTTTCATTTGATGGTAAATCACGTGTTTGGCGGCGCTGGCCGCGTTGTTGCTCACCCCTCGCTCATCTTTGACTCTACAGATTTGATATTTTGCACAATGATTCTTCTCTTCTGTAGCTAAATCTGTACAAGAAATGAACATATCTGGTGGTCAGTGGGTAAAACTACGGCCGCGACAAACGAAGTGGGTCACATGGCGGTGCATGACTGTAATATAATCAACCTAAAGTCGATTTCGATGTGGATCGGCGTAGCCCCCCGCTGACGCTACGCCACTACTACCTCCCCACTCGCTTCTCCATGTGTGACTTGGGTGACCTAAACTTATACCAGACTGGAGCGAGTATACTCGCTTGATGGTGCGCTGCCACCAAAACGCGTACATCAGTCTCTTTCGATGCTATAAGCGCGCTTTCCCTACAGCTCTCCATATAGTTCACTGTTGCTCACGGATAATACCATCGGCGAGGCAGGTTTCTGACGTATTTATCTATTTTGACGCGTAGATGTTAGCATATAATTGACTGCGCCAGCGATGTGAGTGCGAATATGAGCCAAACTCGGGCTCATCTGGTACCTGAACTGAATCTTAATTCGAGTTTGGGTGCCACCAGTTGTGCCAATCTTGGCCCTTCTCTCGCCTTGTCTGAGCCTGTAAACGGCCTTGTAGATTAGTATGGTTACGGATCCAATGTAAATGGTGCGCATATAGTGTAGATACCCGTAAGTTGCGGCTATCAGCATTGGATTGCTGTGATAGCTCTAGGCCTGAGTTTGGGACGAGTTAAGGCTTGGTTTTGCGATCATTAAACCCCCTTATTAGCGAATCCGATGAGGCCTGGTTGAGGCGCCGCCTATCGCCCAGGCCGTTTGGCACTTTTTCCCATTTGGGCGCTTACCCCATCCAGACGCTTATTCCCACTATCAAGCGCTAGAGGTTTTGACTGGCCAAACAGAGTCAAATCCTTCCTTGCACCGACTCGATTATGCACAACGCTAAAAACTACAAATGTGGATAAGGCAACTGAGCAGGGTATGCAAGCAAATCAAAGCAGAAAAGTAAGAAGTAAAAACTAGGAGACTAATAAAAAAAAAAGCAAGAAAGGTTTCATACGAGTACAACAACAAGATGGGGAGAGCGTTATGTGGCATAAAACGGTTGGATGGAGTGGAGCGCGGGAACCCAGAGGAAAGGAAAGGAAGGGTAAGCAGAGCATGGGAAGAGCATATAAGATGGACGTCTATGTAGATAGCTTAAGATCAAAACGAAAAAGAAAGCAAAATTATGGGGCATATGGTTGGGGGGCATATAAAGAAAGCTGATTAATTAATGGCTCAACCGGCGCAAATCGACGATCGAAAGGTCCAGCTTTTTCATCATCTTGACGTGACCCTGGTCCGCGTCGGTGTAGATGTTTGCTGCCGAGTGAGGGTGGAAGGATTCTTTGGCTGTGCATTTCAGGATGGTTTGTAGGCCTGGTGGGTCGGTGAGACGGAATATACCGACGCTGCAACACAGGTTAGTTTGAGTAGGGGAGAGAGAAGAGGGGACGTACTTTGGACTTTGAGAAGGGGCACAAACGATCGCGAACGCTTCTCTAAGAGACGCTTGGTATCCTGAATGCGTATGCAAGTCGAGCGAGGACATGAAACCTATCCATAACAAATCAATATCTCATCTCAACCCTCTACGGAACCGTACTCACAAGACTGCGTCGGATGCGTATGTATCTGTCCGAACCCAACAATCAGCACCCTGAACCACACCGTAAAAAAACCGAAATGAAACTTACCCATCCCAACGTGATCAGCCCCCTTGTCTCCTGGAACTCCATAATCAACACCTCGTCGGTCATCTCGCACGTATCGCTCGTCGCCCGCTGCCTGGGGATCAACAGCGTCGTCACCGCGAACCCTGGTCCTCGCTTCTTGCCCAGCAGTAGCCCACAGGTCTCTCGGTTTTGCAACGTATTCGGCTTGGCGATCGACATGAATTTCTGGATCACTTCTTCAGGTAGCAAGACTTGACGCAGTTTTCCTTCTTCTTGCTCGTCGGGCTGTTGGCTTGGCGAGTTTGCGTTCGAGGGTAGAGGCGGGATGACAGCGTCGGGTGGAGGGATAGGAGGCGGAGCTCGGGTATAGTCTTTAGCGGGAACAGCAGGCGGCGGACGAGTCGCATAATTACTCGGCCCCGGTCCGGGTCCAGGCCCGACGCGATACGTCGAACTAGCCGGAGCTTGAGCCTGCGGCATACCCGGATACGTAGGCACACCGCCGACTCCCGCACCAGGCCCCGCATACGTCGTAGCAGGTTTCGCGGGAGACGAGTTACTCGATCCGTATGGGTTGGGCAACGGCGCCGGTCGTCCACCAGGCGGAGTCGGGTCCGGGTTTGGCTGGAACAATAATGAAGGGGGCGTGTTCATCGTTGTTTTCATCGGACCAAAAATCTGGGCGTCTCGTTCGGCTGCGAGAGCTTGTGCGAAACCCGCAAACGAGAACATGGAATGGGAGGATGGCAAGTATCCCTGCTCGCGTTGATGACTGGACATCAAGTTTGGATACGAGATCGGACCGGGAGGAGGGGAGGTAGTCGTCACCGGCGGGGGATACGAACTCCTGCAAACGAAATGAATTAAAAGACGTAATAAAAACCAAAAAGGAAATAAGATACGCACCCTCTCACCGGTTGATGATGATGGCCATTCCGACGCGGAGCGGGCGCGTGAACCGGCATCTGGACCTCTTCAGGCTCGCGCGTCCAACTGTGCGACGGACTTTCGAGCGGGAGAATATCTTGCGGCATTTGCGCTTGGGGAATGGAAGGTGCCGCCGCGGGTGCTCTGATATCGGGGAACACGCCGTTGGCACGTGTGGACATGTCCCCGGCGCGTGCGTCGAACGATCCTCCGTTTGGTCGAGGGTCGAACGCGTTGTTGGGTGGTGGCCGAATGCTGCCTGCATCGAATGATCCGCCGTTGGGTCGACCGCCCACGTCCACACCGATCCCCACGCCCATGCCCGAAAACGCACTCGCGACCGGAAACCCTGGCCCCGGTCCTGCACCCGGTCTCACTGGCTGTGGCTGCTGCTGTGGTGCATTATGCGAAGACGTCCTCCGTCGAGGTACAGGTGCCTGCGTCGTGGGCGGATGCGACCCGAACCCGAATCCAGGTCTTTCTTTAACAGGCGAGGTCGACATACTCGGTTTCCTCTGCCTCCCTCCTATCCCGACGTTGGGTCCAGCACCATAAGCGGCCGGAGCGCTCTCGTTCCGTTGGCCAAACACATCTGTCCGAATCGGAGCTGGCATCTGCCGTTGTTCTGTTCGTGAACCCGGTCGGACTGGATGATGCTCCGCGCGGGATCCTGACCGGGAGGGAGCGCGCACTGGTTGGGCGGGCGGTTGAGTCGTTGGTGGATGGGATGGATGAACACGGGCGGCACTGCCTGTGCGTGTAGGATAGCCCAGAGCTGAATTTGAGCGCTGGAGATGGTCTGCGAAATGTTGGGCCTGGGGGATCGATACGGGTGGCGCAGAAGGTGGAGGCGGGGGCGCTGCCGGCTGTATTTGGGGTTGAATAGATACGGGTTGGTTCGACGCCGGATTTTGCCCCTCGTACGATTCGGGCCGAACGCGAGTGTGCAACGACGCCGGAGTAGGATATCCAAGAAACGCAGCGGCGGTCGCAGCGTTCATCGCCGCCTCCTGCGCCCGCTTTTTGTCCGCTAGAATTTCCTCCCGTTCCAATCTCTCCTTTTCCTGCCTATCTCTGTCCGCTCTCTCCCGGTTCCTCGCAGTCGCAATATTCGCGACTTGGTCATAGGCCGCGACGTCTCGGTGCTCGCGGCGCTGGGCGCGCTGGCGACGTTCCTGTTCCGCAACGAGCCGTTGGGCTTCTTGATGGTGTCTCGCTCTGCGCGCTCGCTGTTCTTCTTCGTGTGTGTCTTGAGATGTGCGTTGCTGTTGTCGTTGTTCGGTCGTCGGCCGGCGGGAGGGTGGGCGCGGGGCCGAGGAGGTCGGGGCCGGAGCGGAGAGATCGGCGTCGGGGTGGCGTGTGCGCCAATCGGAAAACCGTTCGCTCACCAGCGGCTTGATCGCGCCTAGCGAATCCAGTATCATCTGACCATGCTACGAGTAGTTTTCATGATCAGCTACAAGGGCAAAGAGAGCGCCCAAAGGAGCGAGAGCGAAGAGAGAAAAGAAAAAACTCACTACTACGACGGCCTCTTTCTGACTAGATGTTAGCTCGGCAAACTTCGGATGCGTAGGGAGGTCCTCGAGCATGAGCGTTGACGCTTTCGCAAAGTGGATAAACGCAGTCTCGACATCGTTGGCAGCCTTGGCCTGTTCTCCGGCGTCACGCTCGGCCGTGGCAATTCGTAATAAATCCTTTAGCGACTTGGATGGGTCGTATCCCGTGGGCCGGGAGCGGGCGGCGAGCTCCTGGATGGAGAACGGACGGCGCGAGGTCATTGTCGCCGGCGGGTGGGAGGGGAGCTAACACGCATGACGAATGTGAGCTAAGCGCCCGGGCTCAAATATTTATGTATCACAAGTTTACCTGTGGTGGTCGTCGGTGGCAAGAGGTCCGAGCCTACTCGCATGCAATCCTCTGGATGCAATCCTATGCCAATGCACAAGCTGCTCCGGATGCCGGCTACCGCTTTCCACTACGCTTTCTGCACCACTGCCTCGTAGGGGCCACAGGACAGCCTTAATGTGCCGCAGCCACGCTTCCCACACGTGCTCACTTCGCCAGCGCAAGAGCGGCCCTCATCGTCATCCGATCCACGTGTGTGTTGTCGACAATCGATCTGCGCACGAACGCGGCTCATCTCATGCCCACCGACGACTTTGTCCTCGTCACTCGCGTTCGAGGGACGATAACGACCAGCTCGGAATCCGCCGCGGGCTAGACTTGTGCCTAGCGGATTAGCGTACGATCTTCTATGGCTCGGATTAGGTTGGTCGACGTGACGATGGGGATATGATGTCCGACGGCGACTGGATGTTCCAAATGCTCGTTGCTTGGATGTTTCTTCAGCCTGCACGCTTTTTAGTCCCTCGTCTATATACAACTGGCTGCTCTTTTCGTAGACGCTGCTACGTCTGTCCATTCGTTCATCCTACGTTTCTCGCATAGTCATGGCCTAAACACCCCCGAATCTCAAGCCCAAGACTAGACGCCATTCAAACCTTGTCGTCACCATGACATATCTCCCTCCCGTACACATCTTCGGCCGACAACACAACCAACAGCTCACACGCAATCTCTTCTCCCCACATTTTCATCTCGTCGGCTACCCCGGCTACCTAAACCTAGCAAGACCTATAGAATAGGATCGACATTCATTTCATCGAGATTGCTCTTCGTGAGCGCTCGTCTGCACGTTGGGCCTAATAGGAGGTGGCGGAGGCGCTCGTCCAATCCAAAGCCTTGCCGTCCATAGACGCCCGAAGGGTGGCCTATTTTACTGCGAACAGAGCGCTGAATACGATCGTCTCCCGTGGCGACTTTTTACACCTTGCACATCTATGATCGACACAGAGGTTCAATCCTCCTATATAACCGCGCTTTTTTCAGACGCCCTCTCTGGATTCTTGCCTCCTGTCCGAGACCAGGCTTGCCACAGCGTCAACGGGAACACACGTTCGACTAATCTTGTGAAAAGAAATGTACCGCAGCACTTGGATCTTAGATTGTCTTGACTTGATTTTGTTCGTGCGTGTTATGACGGCACCGCTCGGCGAGATGGGTGCTTCTTCTCCCCCAACCGTTTTGTCCGGCGCGCGTCATGTTCATCTCGTAGAGCTGGTTCGAATGGCGTTCAGCGTTTTGCTTGGCGGTCGCCTTCTTCCACCTCGGATGTAGGTTATGACATCGTTCTGCGGCATACGCAACCTTAGCCCCAGACACCGATTCGAATTCGCATCTCTAACCAGTAACTCCACTACCACATCAAACAGCCCGCTCTTCACCTGTACACCACCTCTGCTTCTCTAGCTACACCCGCCCACCTTCGCCTTGACACCAAAACCTAAACCACCCCCACACGCCAATCACAACCTCCATTTCCCTCTGACTCGTAAAACCCCTCAGATAAATCCGCTTTTTTATCCCCATACACCTCGCTCTTATCAATTATCGGTTTTTGCACGAAATAGGGGTGCTAGGCTACGGAGCGAGCCCATCTCGATTTTTCGTAAAAATTAAAATTCGAGTGTGGGTGGTGGACTAGTTTCAAACCCCACAACAGATGGCCATGGTACTTACGGCGCCGATCATGCGTGATGAGTCGAGGTGGAGCGGTTTTTGCGTTTTTGAATCCGCAGTAAATCCTCTCTTCCCTCCTCTCCTCTTACCTCTCAACTCTTTTACGTAAAAATCCAAACTCCATACACATATACCCACTTACATTTCTTTTCTCACCACACCACTTCTTCTTTCGGCCGATACGACCAAAGAAAACAAAACTCGTACGTACCCGGAACTACCGCATTTATCTAACCCATACCGTTTTCAACCGGGTCGTGCCGCTCCCAGGGAGGACCGAGCGTGTGACCTTGGATATGACGTCAAACATGCGCGTGGTTATAAGGTGCGTGGGTGGGCACTTGAAGACGTAAAAACCTGAACGCCGTACTCGCTCATGATCGAGAGGAGTGGGGTGGGATGGGTTACGGTACGTGTTAGCGTTTTTCTCGGATTTCCTCAACATGATGTTTTGTTTGTTTGAATCTCGTTTAATCGAGCATGCTAAAAGTGTGCGATGTGAACGATATAACCACTTTCTGTCTGATTTTTTTTTGGTCTTTTTTTCGGTATGGGATACGGTGGTTCTAATGACGTTGGCTTTTACAGGTCTTAGTGTTAGCGGTTGGTTGTTGGGTGCTTGAGAGCGGCTTTGAGGAGCGTAAGTCAGGAAACCTCCGGAGCCAGCTGCAGGCGGCGTCGTTGTGGAAATCTACTAGAATCTCAACGGGTAGTGTATATAGTTTGCTCGTAGTTGAGAGTATAATGATAGCGTAGATCTGACGGACGTAACCTTAAGCATCGTAGTGAGGTGAAGATGACCGATAAATTTTTTACAAATTCCACTCTTGACAAGACTGTATGCGTGCCGTTCGTGCATTAAGAGTACTCACCAAATCGGTGATGTTGTACGAAAGTTTCGCGTCAACCAAAAGAGGCTTTTGTCTACAGGTCCAGATGCTCGATTGCCGGAATGTCTTTCGTCGTTGCTGATCTGTCGACGCAGGCATGCCTATGAGCCGGCTACGGAGCCACTGAAATGCCTGACAAGTTAGCTCACGTGGACGATGCTCGATCAAAAGACCCCGGAGCCCTCTAAACGTCGAGGTCTGCTGAAAATAGACTGCAGCAGAAGGCGAGCCAAGGGATCAGACATTCAGCCCAGAAGTTAACTAGAGCCCACCATGAGGTTTCTTCATCAGTTCACGTCCAAAATACATTCACCCTTCAACCGGGGGTGAGATCCAAATTCGTGTATAACCCCGCAGGGAAGCCCAGCCGCGATCAACTGAGCGCTGCTGGACGGAACCAGTGGCGAGCGGGGTAATCAAGGAGTCGAAGAAATGCGTCGCGGGTACGATCTCCCAGGTTTCTGGTGCAGACCGAGTCTGAAATAGTGCAGCCATGGTCATGCGGCTTTAGCGGCGCTGTACGATTGGCACGCCAAGCTGAGGTCTGACTTGAATATATGCGCTATCGCTCTAATTTCTACTGGATTTCAGTTAGATATAACCGTACAGGGGCTATGGTACCTCATCTGGAGGCAACTGAAAATGCACGACATCAGGTAACTCAAGGGCTAAATCATTCGTATGTTGAACGACCACGCACTGAGCTCTCCACCGACGGGTAAACCATTACGACCTCGCCGCTGGCTCAGTATACCTGTCCCCCGAGAATGTAGGTCACTGAGGGCACGGGACCAATGGGTACACTCAAAATGCTACCAGTTTTTCCGCCGGGGTGGCAAGCCGCTCGCCACGCGCTGTTATACCTCTAAGTAACACAGCCAAAGGCGCGGAAGTCGAGTATAAAAGCGCAGTATCAATGTCTCACTTTCAGCATCCAGCAGTTTCATTCTACTGTCTCTTTCTACCACTCTCAGTCGCTTAAGAAACTACTATGCGTTGTATGTCCTCACCTGCATCCTCTGAAAGACTGGTAGAACTGACCGCCGACCATGATCTCAGTCACCTTTGCCGCCGTTATCGTCGCCATTGTTGGCATTGCTGTTGCTGCTCCGGCTGATACCCCAGTCAAGCGTCTTAGCTGCTATGACAAGTGTAAGTAACGTGCCTGGTTCGGTAACGAAACGGCGATGAACTGAACGTGTTTGCGGAACTTTAGGCATGCAAGGCTGCTACCCCCCTGGCGCCGGCATATGTAAGTTATAAGCGCTTCTATTGGACTGGCTTGTGACTCACTTTCGTCTTGATGTTTAGGCTCCATCCAGTGTGGACAGGCGTGCAAGTGAAGATTGTAACATGTCGAGTAACTTAGATGTTAGAGAAGAGCTGTTGTAACTGTGTGTTGAGAACTGAGGGCGAAATTGAAGTATTCCAAGGAGTAAAGAATTCGCTGACCCCGGGCTATTAGTTCTTACTATGAGTTACTGTGCGTTGTCTAAGCTGAGTAAGTACGAGGCTTATGAGACTAAGAGTTGAATGTCCAACTTGCGGCTTTCCAATCTGGTTGCTCCGTAGAGGACTATGCGGGCGCGCCTTCCTTGGGATTTCTTGGTCGCTTGTTGGTTTGATGAGAATTAATTAAGCACGGAATAAAGTCTTCGATCTATCCACAGTATATTGTATGGGGGATACGATTGGCTGGCTAATCAGAAGTCCCGTTCGAGTCGATTCTCATGTATAGATCCCTATTCTGACGAGACACCGAGTTTGTTGGATTGTCCCGTAGCCAATCGAACATTGAGCTCGGTCAGGTACGGAATGATCGGGATGTTATATTAGTTGAGCGCCGATCACCAAATAGGCGCCAGTGACACCGCCCAAAGCAACCTAGTGTGATTACGTTAGCAGGTTCGTGGCAACACCTTTGTTAGCGGGTTGCACCACAGATAGTCAGTGCTATCTCGAGCCAACCACTTCCCAGCATCATAACATGGTTTGAGATGCTTAGTCGACTCCAAGTTCCTCCCCAGCACTATTGTTCCCGAGTGACGCACAGTAGACATGCCATTTTTTAAATCAACTAAAAGACAAAGCGACAAAACTCAGACCCCTGGAGCAGGCCCCAGTCGTTTATCCCTCTTTCCTGTGGCTTCACTACTTGAAGCACATGTTTCAATAGAGATTCCGAGTGTGAAGCTTCCGGAGCCTGCTTGCTTAGCGCAAGAAGTAGAACTTGGGACATTCCTAGTCCCGCAGCTTTTAACGGCCGAAAACCAACCGGACTTGCCCTCTGGAATATTTTCTCGGAGAGGATCGAACGCCTCAGGTAGCAAATTCCTAACTCTTTAAGAATAATCATGAAACTGATCAATTTTTGTTAATTTCAGTCTCGACGAAGGTGTCAACCTCCGCAAAGAGTACGCGTGGTCCCGCATTTTGCGTGCTCTTGACCCTTTCATACTTATTTGATGTTTTATAGGTTTCTTTCTGGCCAATTCGTACTGGCAGACAGACATCCTCACGTTTTGCAGGTATTTTGTTATCTTCATCACTCACTGACGTTATTAACATGAGACCAAACTCAGCCACGCTCGTTTAGACCCTGTTCTTGGGTATGCTCGTATCACCCACATTCAGGCTCGCAAGTCTCGTCGACCGCCGTTCCTACACGAATATCTCTTAGTCTTTTTTAGTGCCGCTCGCGATCAACGCTTTGTCATACGGATCGACCGACTCGGCAAGATTGGATCCAACTCAACCGGCTGGCCATTCGGGTGGTGTACTGGCCGCCACGGTGAGGCCGCAAACACGGCTATCCAGGAGGTCGGATTGTATCATATCCAGGACGCGCAGAGTGGGATAGACACACCGGGTGCACCATGGTTGGCCATGGATGGGAGGTGGGGCTCGCATCCAATAGCCACACTCGCCACTTGGGAGAGCGCTAGAGCCACGGGAACCCATGTGTCCCACCATATCCAGACAGCCACCGGTGGGCTTGAACCTGCGTTGAAAGACGTGTCGAGGTTGCTGGAGGCGATACTGCTTGAAATGCCAACATAGTGAGTAGGAAGTCATACCCACCAAACAAAACAATTCTAACTGGCATCAAATAGCCACTTGACAACCACAAACTGCTACTTTATGACTCGCTCGTCACTCTTGCTACTCCAACAGTGCTACCCCACCGTGTTTGCCTGCTATATTGGATCCATGTCCGGAGAGCATGTACCAGCAGCTGATCTCGCGGAGCCAGTTTGGGAAGGGCTGATACGCTGGTACTTGCCCTTTGTCCTGCTATTCTTCCTGGTCTACATTCCATTCGTTGTGCTCGTTCACATGCATATATCGAATCTTGCGATGTGTCATCGACTCACCAACTGCGCATTCTACCAGTGGAAGTACAAAGTCTATCCGGAGATAACGGCCCTCCGATTTGCGCTCCATGCGATCATTGATGTACCTTTGCCGACCGGGATACTGCACGCATACATGACCGCGCTCGAATCTGCTATGAATAAGCTGGTGGAAAGTCTCTCAAGGGGATTCCTAGGAACGCGAGAGGAGCGTGGCGCTGTGCCATTAGAGTACGTATATCGCTTTGTTGAAATCACGGTGGACTGAATTCATCAACCCCAGAGAACCCTTTAGCCTAATATTTTCCGGTGTATGGAGCACCTTGGCTGGGTGGTGTGCTCTTGGGTCTGGGCTTGCGTTTCGTGAGTACATTCCGTATATACCCCTACACCCCCTAACGTGTACCTGCCGTAGTTATATTCACCGTTCTTCTCTGGGTTCGAATAGGCATGCTAATACTGTTTTTTCTTCTACTCATTGGCTGTGTTTGGTTCAACCTCAGGTTTAGTAACAGTGCAGTGGGTATTCACGAAGGTGTAGAAGAGGTATTTAGTGCTTCAGCATCGCACTAGTTTGTAATATACCATTGTTTCTCGACGGTAATATCTACAAATCAACACCTTCGTTCTTCTAGGCCGAGCAGACGACAGTCGGGCCGTGTGTATTTGTACCCACATAACAAGTTCCCACTATGATATTTAAGATAATTCGTTTACTCCTGACTAGTTATATAAGGATGATAGCGGCGCTATCAAGTTGGCTCTCCGCTTGTCTAGCCTACTCTGACACCCTCCAAACCGTCCCCATAGTACTCGCATAAATATCAGTTTCATACAAGCTGAGAGGTTATTCTAGTTCCTCAAATTTACGCCGGGATGTATGCGAGTTAAGATGTTCTAGGCAAGTAAATATAGCTAATGTATGTGACCATTTTGTAGTTGAAGCAGGTCCAGTCCAGCCGCCCTCAAGATAAGGTCTGAACAAGCTTCTATCTGTCATAGCCAACCCCTTAATGAGGCAATGGATGCGATGTGTCGCGGACACATAAACCCAGCCCACCCGTTAATCAATCCTGAAATCGAGGTCTTAGTTCCTAAAAAAATATCGCGCACATCCGTGCATCTTTGGGGAACATCGAATCTGGATAGATTACGGTGGGTAGTGCAATGCGAAAGTCGAGGCGTCGGCGGAGGAAGAATCTGTCAGCGTGCAGCAAGCAAATATCGATGCCAGGCGACGCATATATGCTACGAAGCGCGTGGCGCTTCGGTTCAGAGGGAGTCTTGCTCGCGCCTGCGGCGCAATCCAATCATTCCCTTCTTCCTCTCGCCGTGCGCACTCGAGTTTGACACGTTTGCCTCACTGCATGAATCACCTATTCAAAACCCCTGAACTTGTTTCACTCACCCGCGCATGCCTTGACGCAAGCTGTTATCCCAGTTCATATCGAACGACTACAGATATCCGGATAAAGTCCAACAGTCAGTATAGAGGAATTGCACTGGTCTCTAAGCAGTTCTACCATGGACTGTTGCCTTACCTTTGGCAGCACGTCAATGCCTTGGATATATTCAAGCGGGGACTGATTCCTGCGACGGTGACCAAAAAAGATCAAAAGTGTGTTGTGGTAAGTGTTTGGGCCCCCTCATTCTCGTCCTGCATACTGAAACCCGATAGCAATTATCTACGCCTATCAGCTACAGCGTTGACATGTTTCGCTTTCGCTTTCATACTCAGTACATCAAATATCTTATATTTAACGGGGATACCGAAGTTTATAACTGGGACTCCTTAGCCCGGATTTCTGCAAAAACTGAGCTCCTATCGAGTCTAGCCACCATCTTTTGCCATTCATGCCACCTGGATGCGCTGTCTATCTTCTTGTCTCGCGCTACTCAACGGATCGATGTCTTGGGGCTGCTTTCCCCAATATCTTCGGTAAGAGTATTGGAAAGCGCCGCATGTGCCGCTCCTAGAATCAGAGAACTCTGCCTTTATTTCGAGCAGTTCGACTTAGCCTCCACATTAGATCTAGATCTGGACCAGCTCTCGCCAATAGTCCGCGGTCATATGTCCATACTTAGATTCTCAGATCTTCATACTCTCACGACGACTCCGGTGATGCTCGAGCCCCCTCTCTTGAAACTGATCGCTCAGCTGCCCAATCTTAGCACTCTGAACATCACGCCCAATTATAGAGAATATCTTAATTGTTCGTTGTCCACACGGCTACCCGAAGGGTCTTTCCTGGCGCTCAACAAGCTATGGGTCCCCTGTACCACATTCCAAAGCATCAAGAAGTTCTGGCAGTTCATACCGCTCAGCAAGTTGGAAACTCTGGCCCTGGCCATCCAATCGGTCTCTAACGACGATGACCTAATTTTCATCCCAACTCTGTGCCAAGCTAGCCCCCGAATTACGGGACTATCGCTCAGTTTCCCCTTCGTAGATGATCGGGCCGAAGAGCAAGAGCCATACCTGATTGGCGAGGAAGAATTTGAATCTCTCTTGGGTCTCGCTCTGGAGAGCAAATTTATACTTCGCTACGCGATGTTCGAGTCTGATAGTGCTTGGGCAAGGATTGCAAACTCCTGGAAAGGCCTCACGAACATTGATTGTCGTTACCAACCAACCAGCCTCGATGAATTGACGCTCCTGTGTTCGAGTCTTCCCAAGCTCAAAACCATCTGTTATGACTTTGACCTGGAGGGTGCAGCAGGCTCTGTCGAGCATGATTGGACGCCTGTTGGACCCCGACCAGTCTACCCTTGCTTAGAGGAATTAGAGTTAACCCAACTTAAGCTGGTGGAAGTTATGGCAAGTCGTGAACATAGCTTGAGTGATTTAGCTAGGTACACAAACTAAAATGCTTCTTTCACGACTATACTCACCGGCTATCTTAGGTTCATAGTCTACTTTTGGCCGAATCTATCATTCACACTCTCTGCGGGGTACTCTGATGGAACAGACGATAATTCGGCAAGAATGCGAAAATTCAGAGAGACATGTAGGCTGTTGAGGCTTTTCCAAGAACTGATTCGAGCCTACGTTTAGTTCTTCCACAATCGTTCCCCGGTCGGTCGTGCGTAAATATTCCCGAGCCTCATTCCGCCCTGTAATTCGTTTTTTTCCGAACTTTAAGGCTTAATCGGTTTCGTGTATTTTTCTCCGTAGAATTGACTTGGTGGGTGAATGCGTCCGTCAGCACAATCACAGTTAAGTGCGCTTTCGAGTCTGTAAAAGCACAGGGAATCATCGTCAATAAAACGAGGTCCCGCCAATGAGCTCCAAAAAAACGCGTTGAGACGCATGAGAGGACTGAAATGAATTGTCCGAATGTGAGTTTCAATGAGCAGCTTAACCATCAAAACAAATTTGCAATTGTGAGCAAAATCGAGAACTCATCGTTACTTTCTCAAAAAAAAGCTGGCCAATCGGCTCGCCGCCTCAAACTGCCGCGGGGGAGCTTCGTGTCGGTGTGAGTGTCAAGCAAACTGTCCGAAATAAACCTTTCTGGCTGCGCAAATAGGTGGTCAATTTAAGCGCCGAACATTATGTAGCCGCCTTTTGGGTTAGTAGTTCGATGATCGCGATGGTTGAGTGCTCATTGAAACTTACCTGGTTCCCAAGCGTTCCGGAAAAGGAAATCTGCTCTTTGGCTGCTATTTGAAATTGGGTCGATCGCAGCCAAGTCCCAGAACGTTTGGAGCAATTTGGCACGTGACTAGCCACGTTTTGTGGCTCCCGGTACTCGACATTCAAAACTTCAACTCCACATGCAATAGATAGATGGAGTATATGAGACTTACGATTTCGATGCCGCTCTTTCGAACGGTGAACTTTGCGAAGCGAAATTTGAACGTGCCGAGGGACGCCCATGTGATCACTGGGCGTAGAGTGTCCTAAGTTGGATGTGTAATCCGCAATATGTTCGTATTGCGAAATGACATTTCTTACTATACATAACCTACTCTTTCATATGTGCTATAAAACCCCATCTGCTTAAGCCGTGCATCAAAAGGCTTTTCCGATTGTGAACAAAGCTTGAGCACTTTGCTGCGCTTCCATTAGGGTTCGCGGCGTTATTATGAATCCATCACGTGGCTCGTGGCGAATAACAGCTTCTTCCCTTCATACCACTTGCAGGCTCATATAAAGTGCCATTGCGAGCTTCCCTCACCAGAAACCGTACAAGATAAGTTGTTGTGGAATAGTCCGGCCCGGCCCGACCCCTAGCCCCTGAGCCCCTATTGGGGTTGTATTTAGTCTTGCTCGCGCCTATGACGCGATCCAATCGTTTCCTCTTTCCTCTCACCACGCGCACTCGAGTCCGACACGCTTGCCTTGCCACACTAGTGACTTTTTCTACACTCGAAAAGGAGCTCTAGCATGAACCGTCTATTTGAAACCCCCGAACTCATTTCACTGATTTGTGCATGCCTTGATGCAAGCTATTATCCCCGTTCCCCTGACGAGTATTGTCGGCCTGGATGTATCCCGAGGAAATCTGACATTCAGTATAGGGGAATTGCGTTGGTCTCGAGGCAGTTCTACTACGAACTATTGCCTTACCTTTGGGAAAGTGCTAATGCTTTAGATCTACTCGAGCAGGGGATGATTCCTTCAGCACTAACCGAAAAGAACCAAAAGAGTATTACAGTAAGTGTCTGTGTTCACCTCATTTTTGTTCTGCACGCTCAGGCTCAGTAGCATATGTCGACACCTATCAGTTGCAGCAATGACATGATTCGCTTCCGCCTTCATACTCAATACATCAAACATTTCAATTTCGACGGGAACGAAGCCGACTTTAATTGGGACTCTCTAGCTCAGATTGCAACAAAAGCTGAACTCCTGCCGAACCTGGTCACCTTATGCTCCTGCTCCCAATCCAACCCGGATACGGTCTCTATCTTCTTGTCTCGCTCCACTCAAAAGATTTCAATCTCGGGCGAGCTTCGCCCAATATATGCGGCAAACCTAATGCAAAGAGCCGCATGTATCTCTCCTGGAATTCTTGAACTCGAGCTTTGTCCTCATCAACCCGACATAGCCTCCACGTTAGATCTTGGTCTGGAACAACTCCCGCAAGTAGCCCATGGTTATGCATCATTGTCTAAATTATCAAATCTCTGTGCTCTCGTATTGACTCCACCGATGCTTGAGCCCCCTATCTTGAAGCTGATTGCTCGGTTGCCCAATCTCAGCTCCCTGAAGATAATGCCCTACCAGTATAGAGAGTGTTTCGAATGTTCATTGTCCACGCGGCTACCTGAAGACTCTTTCCCAGCGCTCAGCGTGCTACATGTCCCCTTTGCCTCATCCCGCGGTGTCAAGAGGTTCTGGGATTTTGTACCGCTCACCAAGCTGAAAAATCTGTCCATGTACATCGAATCGATCTCTAACAACAGCCTAGCTTTTATCGCAACTTTGTGCCAAGCTAGCCCCCTAATTACACAACTAGAACTCACTTTTCCCGGCCAATCTAATGGAGACGGAGAGAGAGGACCATATATGATTGGGCAGGGGGCATTTGAACATCTTTCGGGTCTTCCTCTGGACTGCATATTCTCACTTTGCGGTGCAATGTTCGAGTTTCATGGTGCGTGGACAAGGATTGTAAACTCCTGGAACGGCCTCACAAACATCAATTGCACTTACCAACCAACCAATCTCGACGACTTGATATTCTTGTCTTCAAATCTTCCCAAACTCGGATCTATCAGTTGTGACTTCGACCTGGAGGGTGCAGTACGCACTGTCGAACATAATTGGATGCCTATCAGGACCCTGCCGTTCCATCCTTGCTTGAAAGTTTTAGACCTGAAGCAATTTAAACTTACCACGGAGGTTACAGCAAGTGACAAGTATAACCTGAGCGATTTGGCTAGGTAAAGCTGGGGTGCTCCCTTTGCATATACACTTACGGACAAAAGTATTGACTCACCCCATTTCTCAGTGCTAGGCTGCGTGTATGCGATAGTTTCTGCGCAGATTGTGTACAGTGTGGATGTAGTAGCATAGCTCTGACTATACGATAAGAGTCTGTGGCAATTCTCAAGGGTAGAGCGGCGATACAAGAGGGGGATCCAAAGGGGGTGTGAGGTGCCAAAATACACTACATTGACGAGGCTTTCAAACGAGAGAATGAGCGTACGAGAGCGTAGAGCTGCTTGTTCTGAGCTCTTTGCACTTCATATCAGCCAAAACGGATGTGTGGCTGT
>WSTH01000421.1:0-25014 GCA_019616345.1 Ceratobasidium sp. 395
CGTTTTTGTGTTCAGAGCTCCCAACCGAACGACAAATTTTTTCGGCGCTTGGCGAACCCTTTTGCAAACCGGAGTAAGCGATCCGCAAGAGTGCCTTCGCATTCCTGGGTATTTTTGGTGGGCTGTGCTCTAAGCCATGATAACGCTTAAGCTGCAACGGGTAGACCGGTAGATGTCGGTGCTTGCTAGACTTGCGTGAGCGGACGCACTACCTGCGAGACCGAGATGATGTTCAGTCAAACCAGATAACATTGGTCATCATTGGCACCTATTCGAATGTGCGAGGCCCTGATGATTGATAACGGCTTGGCAAAGGTACAGTAGTCACGGCTCACTCTGCTGAACCTATGAGCTGAAGTCATGCTTTCATCTACTCGTTCGGTCCAGAGTGACTGAGAACGCGAGCAGCCGTACCACTCAGTCACGAGTCCGATTTCTATGATACTTATAGACCGATTACTATTTGCTGTATCGCGCAACACCATCACGTATCTTTTTAGCCATGAGACTATACATCTATCTGCCGAGGCTCTTGACTCCTTGGCTTTCTTTTGAACCTTGCGCAGCGAAATCCTGCGTTGGTTTGCGCAACATCACGCCGACAAATCACGCGGATGTGGCTCCTGTGGCGTAGGATACTGACCCCTGCTATAGTCTTACCATGACATGCCATCTTATAAGCTACCGCCTTGTTCCAACGCAACATCTCAAAGCGGACGGTGGCGGGCGAAGTTGGTCCTATACATGACTACGCCACCCATAGCACGTGATCGCGGGGCGGGTGACAGGAACAACCGCCATCATCGCTTCGGACTTCGATCCCCATCTTGCCTGTGATCAATCCGACAGGCGAAGTCAAGTGACAACAAAACGGCGACGAGAGACTCTAGCTGCAGGACCTCCTGGAATCTCACCGTAGATGCTCGCGACATGGTGGTTGCCATTGATCGCCCAACGTTCCTCGTCGCCTGGTTCTCACCTCCCCGCACCATGAGTCCTGTTGTCTTAATGGACCACACACGGCTTGCTGATTGGTAGAATAGACCATAAATCCTGCCCCATCGTATCTGTCGCTCTCCTCTATACACAGTCTACGCTAGACGAGGGACTCAAATCTAGCGTCTCGCCCGTTCGCCTCATCATCCTCATTGCCGTGTTTTCTCTCCAATGACGCAATCACGAGATCGGTTGGTCTCCAGGTACGCCGCGCCTCTACCTGATGTTCGATCAGGCTCCTTCTCATTCCACGCTCGACCTCTTTTGTCCGGTTTCATGGTTTACTTCGAGTCGATGAACGTACCGGCCACTCCCAATCTGATATACATGTTCTTATGGTTTTAGGAACATCTCTAGTGCTCAGACCCCAAATTTTTTGCCGCCACTGATCCAACCGTGAACATTTGAAGGGCCACTAGGTTCTGGTGGTCGTTCGAGCACGCTCGCCGTTGGGTCAGTCCAGATACACTCTACCCTCAGTACGTCCGAACCCGTTTGCAACACTCGTCGAGCCTTCATCATCACATCTGGCGAGTTTATTCGCCGAGGGATAAAATGAGATCTTGGCTGACATGGTTTTAGCACCACTATCCACGGTTCCGATACATATTCCCATCACTCGTTTGTCCCTCCAGTACACCTTTATCGCTTGAATCGCATACATCTCCACAGAGCAAGTGGTCTGTTGTCCGAGACTAGGTTGTTATCCATGGGACTCACATTTACCTAAGCTACAGAGTCGAGGGGACCTGGTGAGTCTACCAACCTTGACTATCTCTCAGCGATCGCTTGTCCTCCCTACAGATACTGATATCCGCCCTGCCAATAAACCTGCACTTCTCTCAACACACAGTCCGAACGCAAACCTCTACCCTCCCAGTCTGCCTGTGTTCAACCTATCCAGCCGAGACATTTTTGTCTTTACTGCGTAGTCTCGACTCAAACTCTGATCCTTGAACTTGCTGGTACTTGTGACTGGGAGTTGCCAGATGTACGCCGCTTATAGATGCTAAATCATCGCGTAATTTGCAAGTCTGGTGCGGTCCAGTTCCTCATCCGGCATCTGAGCTCGAGTTTTTCCAACAGCGTCCGCCCGACGGTTGATTAGGTAAACAACGGGAGTTCCTAGACTCAAACACTGATTCTACAGCCGATTGAAAACGCCGGTCGCAGTGTGTGTATAAGCACAATGGGAGGGATGATCGGGGATCGAGGTGAGTGTTGGAAGGATTGACTGCCGATTGCCGAGCCCATGGCCTATCACGGACGTCGTGCCGGACTAGGACCTATGGGACCAGTTTCAGCGTAGTATCACAGCCGCTTCTTGGCTTGCTCCTGTCGGCTCCTCATGTAGTCTGTTCAACCAATCAATATATTTTCGTACTTATTTGATTTGGGGTTTTGAAGAGTCGCTATATTCGTTGTCCTGGGTCCTTTATGAGGTACAGCGAGGTAAGCATTACGGTCATGGCTATTCAGATGATAGGGTTGAACAACAAACTCCCATGTGAGCCTAATTCACGTTTCGGATAGTGCGCTGGCAAACTCAGTGCGTCCGCAATATGTCACAGTACCGGCTCGTGTGATCCTATTTGACCACCATGTCTTTAACAAAGTCAATTAGTACCAGAGGGAGAGAACCTGATCTCGAACTTCTAGCTCGGATCAATGTATGCGCCCACAACGAGTAGGTTTGTATCACAGCTTGCAGACACATGGTGACCCATGGCCCCTTTAATGCACGTTTCTGAATGATCAGATTATTAAGGAACCTAACGAGCAGACGAGACCGCATAAATCCAAAGAGTCTGTGGCTCGTTTTGCTAAAACAAGGCGCATATAGCCATACTACTGCTCCGCACGATGAAATTGACAAGCGATGGGAACGGCGGTACTACGGCTCTAATACAAATAACATAGCCAATCCGTTGTAAATATTCTACTTATCATACGGACATTATCTATTCACCCGGCCAGAACCGAGCCAGTCCGAACTTCTCCCCGCAGTACTGGCGCCCTTGGTGGCGAGGGTGTAACAATACGCACGCGTTCGGGACGCTAGGTCTACATCATCCGCCGTGTGCACGCTAGATCAGAGCTCTTCCGCATACCACGCAGGCTTGTTTAGTCCCTCAAAAGATCTCAAATACTACCCCATTCCACCTCGAGTCCTCGACACGCCCAGAAGCTGCTTGCGGCCGCCAAGCCTGGTCCTGCCGATCACCACGCCACCATCAGCACGTGATCGCGGGATCTTTGTTTACCGCCACCCTCGACTCAACCGTGATCAATATGCTGGTCGGCCTCATACATGCAAGGCGGGCCGCAGGTGATGGCACAATCGGATTCTCGCCGCTGACCCCCGAAATGTCCTCGCCATCTTTGAATTGAACTACTTTGCTCGTTTCTGCCTAGCTCGGTGATCCATCAATAGTGAGTATTGTATCGTTATGTATGGCGACGTGACGTCTATGTTTGACAGAAGCGCCCAGACCATGTCTTGCAGTACCGTTCGCCTTCTACCGTGCGCGCTCGAGAACTCGAAAGAATGCCGCTCACCCCGCTTATTACCTTTGCTCCTTCTGGTCTCCGCGCTGTTCTCCTCGGGTACGCGACCGTGAAGCAAGATAGTTCTTGGGTGGGTCACACCTTAACCTTGTATTTGGCGACACCCACTGATGTTTCTCGACTGCTTTTCTGCCTTCAGCTCGTTAGGCTGTGTATTCTGTCCTCGCCTAGCGGGTGGTACATCTAAGCATGGGTGTAGCCAGACTTGACAGAGAGTTGTAAACTATAAGTCCCTATCCCGTCGCACATTGAAGTCTTCCTGCCAAATCCTACTCACCAAAACTGACCGGAACTGTCATCATTCACGCATCATTCTCTCAAATTCACGCATGGTTTCGGAACTATGACGCAATGAGGCCACATAACTTGGTCTTGTCTACGTTTCATCATGCCCAGTGACACAACCAGCCTTCAAACCACTCGTATTACCCGCCGCCCACGCCTTGAGCATTTCTGCTCATAGATAACGCGCTCCTACTGGACGTCCACCTATAAATCCCTCCATATTGTTGAATGAAGGCGCGCGGCGATAATCACAGAAACTGGAACTGGGAGATCATACGCCGACAATCGTCGCGTTGATTGATATTTCAGACGCTGACATGCTTGGTAAGCGATTTGCGTCACATATAATACAGAAGTAAGTGTAGATTATGTCTCATATGTAAAACAGGCCATGAATGCAGTTTGAGTTGGGTAAAAATTTGGGTACAAGTGATACAAGAGAGACCGTGGCGAATTTACTTTACGATTCCCTGTGAGTCATACGAGCCATGGTGCGAATTCGCCTGCCGCCATTCGCATGCTTCATTCAAGCAGTCCTTTTGCTTATCTGAGCTTCAGTCCACTCTGTGTAACTCCTCTCATCTATCGGATAGTGAGATTTACCGTTTGCTCTCAGTAATCTGGATCTGCACTGACTACTTGGGCTACGTTGGCTGCGCTGGGACGATTCTCCGGCTCGAACTCCCAGCACAACCTCAGCAGAGTCCACAGCGTATCTCCGTGCTCTGAGCTCGGCGGAATATACTCCTCGGGACGCTCGGGACACGATCTTTTGATCGTGATGGCGAACATGATAGCACGTTCGCTTTTGTCTGTCCAGGGAAGATCACCTGTGATTGTTTCCTGAAGTACGGATAAGCATCGAGTTTTGTCGAAAAATAAAGATCTCAAGCGCGCATACCAGTATGGTCTATGATAATTGGTCCGTCAACACAGAACAATGCATGCATGCTCAAACGCACCATACCGAGCGCATACACGTCCGTCGCATAGCTACATCGGTTACCTTCGAACAGCTCGGGTGCCTATGCCAGACAAAACATTCAGGTACAGCATTCAGCATGATATATGTATTCGGAGTGTTTCCGATGGACCTACCGCCCAACGCGATGACAGAGTTTCCTTGGTGGACGTCTCGGTGAACTTGAGCGAGTACTCTTGCAGCTTCGCGTTGCCGAAGTCGGCAAGCTGTGCAACGCCGTCTTGCGAGATGAGGACGTTTCCCTGAACTATATCAGTCAGAATGATAGATGGTGCTTCGGCATATGTTGACTTACGCCTTTCAGGTCACCGTGGATCTATGACGATATGGGTTATGCAGTTAGCAACTAGAGCGTTAGTAGATGATTGCGGCTCGACTAACCACTCCAGATGCGTGTAGATACGACAAGCCCTCTGCAATCTGGGTACTCTGTTAGGCGAGGCACAGTCAGTTAGCGGTATGGACTTCCAACACTATCCGAACACACCAAGGCACACCGGTCCACATCCGCGCGTTGCTCAAGATAGTGGGATAGATTGCCGTTCGACTCCCATCGCGCAATCATTCCGATACGACCTCGGAACATCGCTAGCCCGAGCAACGGCTGCACGTTGGGGTGCTTACACTTCGACCAGGCATATATCTCGTGAGCGGCATGCTGTGCTTTCTTGGGTAATCGAGCTAGCGATGACGGTGCGTACGACTAACCTTGAGTATCTTCTGATCCTGCGAGCCAGAGTATAGTCTGATTGTTTTGATCGCGACCTGAGTCCCGTCGTACAGCCCGCATCGGTATATGTCGCCGAAGCCGCCAGACGAGATCGGAATCTCGCTACAGGTCGCCAGGTCAAGCCGGTAGGTCATGTCTGCGCAGCCCCGGAGACTAAGAAGTGACACGATCTCCTCAGAAGTCTACACCAAAAGAATATGATTAGCACATCAGGGGATACTTCTGGAGAACGCAACAGCACACCGTTGCACCGGTGATTTCAGCCTCAGGTTCTGGTAATATTCCGAGGTCGCCTGTGATATCTGCACTCTTTTGAGCACCGGTGGGTGAAATAGCTTGCTCAGGAGACTATAAACGACAGGTAAGCGGTAATAAAAAGGCCATGTAGGGTAGAGATACGCATACGTTTGTACTTGCCGGTTCAGTTTCATGTATCTGCGCCGTCATTCCGGCTTGCACGTTCAAAGTCTCTGTTCCGATCTGCAGGCTCTGCACGTCCCAGATCTTGACAGCCCCCTCCGAGTCTACAGATACAAGACGCTTCCCGTCTGACGTGAATGCAACATCCAGTACCCTACCACGATGGCCAAGTAGTGGCTCGCCATATGGCGCTCGAGTCTCTGTATCCCATATCCGTATCGAACGGTCTGTGGAGCCAGAGGCAATATATCTGCTATCGTGAGAGAATCGTATCGACTTGACCGGCCCGACATGACCTGTCAGAGGCTCGCCGATTGGCGTGCCAGAGGCCGGATTCCACAAGCGGATCGTATAATCATCGGATCCAGACACGAGGAGACGACCATCGGGAGAAATCGATACTGACTGGACTCCCCTATTGTGTCCAACACATTTGAAGAGGACCGTGACGTTGTTCATGTCATATACCGGAAGAGTCCACTCATCGATTCCGCCAACAGCCAGTCTGTTGTCAGGTATGAAACACAGAGCCCCTGGCCATAAGTGTGGGAGGACTAGCTCTCCGACCATCTCTCCAGTGCGTGCGTTCCATATACAAAAGGCACATTCCTCAGATCCAGACACAAGGAAGCGACCATCAGGCGAAAATGCTAGACACCCAACAGTAAGAGCGTGACCCCAGAGCGGCTCGACCGCTTTATTTCCGGTCTCCATATCCCAGAGGCGTATCTTAGCGTCAGTATAACCAGCAGCAACTATGCGTCCGTCGGGCGAGAACACCACACTCATCACTTCGATAAAATCGTGTCCTCCCAGCTCGTCGATCAGCCTCTGGCCGGTGTATATGTCACATATGAAGACGCCCCCGCGGTGCGTGAATGCAACCCGAGTGACGTCGGGTGAGAACGCTGCCGCGATAGTTCCGTGGTCAAACTCCCAGCTGCCAATCAAGGATGCCATCTCGACTCGACGCCTTTGTTAGCGTCTAATAGCCGTGCGCTCGAGCAGATAGTTCTGCTTGCCTAGGTTTGAAGACTCTAAGCCAAGATACTGCGACGGCAGCTAGTTGTCTGGTACCTTGTCAGGTCCGCAGGTAGGCGGAGCTGGCGATTACACGCGATCCACAAGCGGGTCTCAAATCCCCCAATGTGCTGCGAGTGGAAGGGGATGCTAAGCGACAAGATGATGGTCGGACGAGATCAATGAGAACTGACGTTATTTATGAGCGTGATCCATCAAGCACGTGATCTCAGCGAAAAGTCGCTGAACCGAGCAGATTCACAGCTACGTGCAGAAGTAACAAGCAGGACTCGGTCAATGGCATCTAAGCTGTACCGTCCATTTGTAGGTTGGGAGAGTTCTACTAGTCATACGTCCGTGGAATGGTATAAAACCATGTCAAAATTGTTCGCTGTGTCGCTTAAGCTTACCAAATTTTAGCATACAATGTTGAAGAGCTTGATTAGGAAAGACATACGCGTACACTTACGCGTTCGTTATCTGTTCACTTGTTATGCCGGAAGGCTTACTATGCCATGTACTGCCTTGTTCTCCGTTCGTCTATTTAATGATTCGTTACTCGTTGTAAATACATCACGCAATGAATGTACTACAATCCCCACTTCCACTGTATTGACTGCTAAGTCACAGCTCTTGAGCGACCGGACGTTTCGGTATAATTCTCAGCATACAATAGTCTAGTATAAGTGTCCACATGGCGAGTCAACCTCATGGTAGGTATGAATGTAGATACAGGACATCGGCGCTTCGGGTCTGATTGACAAGTACATTATTAAAATGTCAGTGCTCAACGGAGCAGAGTAATCCAATCCAGTCATGAAAGAAACAAGCATGTAGCAGTTTACATTCTAAGCGCATATAACGACCTTTGCGTGGATTTCTCCTTGAAGTAAGACGTGACTCATGGACTGCATTTAGTGCCCCACCTCAAGGAGACAAATGCAATCTGTCGGGTCACCAGCAATCTCTACTAAGCTAGAAACAGTATGACGTGATACCAGTGAGTCCCTCAAAGTTGGATAGCACTGCTGTTGTCTAAGCCAAGCGCAAAGTTAGGGGCAAGAAGAAACTATAAATCTTAGAGTATGGTATTGACACCGATTCTCGCGAACTATTGCGTCTCAACTTATCACTTACTCAACCTACTTCACTTGATCTCTTGCTCACCCGGTCCGGATTCAGACTCGTCTGCTGACGCTTAAGCCCGTGTATAATCTCTGATTGTCCGATTGCGACAACGGTGGAGACTGGAGCGGGAAGATCGAAGTTTGCCAAGTCGTTTGCGCATTCTGCAGCAATCAAACGGGTATTATCACTTGCGTATCAAATTTCTCACACACAATGAGTGCGAGTTAGAAGAAGATATGAGATGTGGTAAGAGTGGTGTGACAGGGATCACAGTTATCTATCATGGTATTCTTTGGTTATCTGTACGTACTCGTTTGAACACACCACGTTAATACCGTCAACCCCTTGAGAGTGACTTTGCATCCCGATTCGTGCATCTGTATACACAGCCCGACTAGACACTTCGGATAGAGCTCCAAAGTATATGTTGCTTCCACTGCGACGCTCTCAAGCTTCAATTGAGAGCGTCGCCATCATTGTCGCTGGTCCTATGTAGAACCACGCCACCAATGGCACGTGATCGTGGACCAACTCGGTTCATCTCGATCATCGTTTGGCCCCATCCTCGACTTCCGCTACGACGCTCTACATTGCCCACGACGATCTGACAGAGGGTCAAGCCACGACGAAATGTGAAATGGAGTCCTGAGTGTGGACACTACGGGACTGCTGGGTTGACACTTGTAAATCGCGTGTCGTTTGTTCATTACATATGATTGGTCGCCCACCTGAAACTAGTAATCAATTTACAGTGAGTGTATAACTACTGCTGCCATAGCCGTGAGATACTGAAAGTTATTAGGGATGTTTAGATCGCGCCTCCCTACACTCGCCCTTTACTGCACAAATGTTACAGGTCGAACGGGCACCGCCCGCTTCGCTCATTACTCTTTGCCGTTCCGGACATTGTGTTGACCGCCCGGTTGACTGAGATAGTCACGCAAAAAATATGACACATAGTATGTCTTGCCTTGATCTTGTAGTTGATGGTGTCGGCTCACGTTTTTCGCTCAACCTTACCTCACCAGCTTCCTGCTCGTCCCGCTCCCTGCTCGCTCAACCCGCTTCCATCCCAATGGTGTTCGTAGCCTGTACCCGGGATCAACATCACCCAATGGCTGCATGATGGTTGTTCCCGGGGACTCGCGTTCGTGCGTCGCTTATTCATGAGGTGCCCTTCTAGGCTCGAGTCGGTATTCATGCTGACAAGGATTCATCTTTGGTGTGACTGGACGGTTTCCACGTACGATGATCGTACCTCTGGCACCTCGTAAACGTAAGTACGCTTATCATGAACAGAAGTCCCACTTGCTGAGCCTTACTAGCGTCAAAGCATGGCTTTTGTCAGACTCGCACCTAGTTCCTCGCGCAGAACACTGGAACCATGAGTAAATGGTGTGATCATATAAGCCCCTTATCTCATGAACATCAACTCATTGCCCTCCGTCACTTAGAGATTCTCAATGTCTCTAACGGTGGCATTATCATCATCAGTACTATTCCTACTCCCCGCTTCCCTTCGCCCCGAACAAATCTACTCACAACGGGCCAAGGTTGACTAGATTTCGACACGTGAATCCCTGTACTTGTCTCTGCAGGATTAGCCGACGCACCAAAACCATAGGGCTGACGATCAGACAAGCCTGTCGCCGAGCCAGATCAACATCTGCCCATCAAGAACTCCGGCGATTGCATTTCTGACGTTGGTGGACCGCGGTGCAAGGACCAAAACGCGGGGAACCTGAGGTGAAAGTTGGGTTGTGTGGATTATCGGACAACCGCAATTTTTCGGCATGATTCGCAGAGTGTGTAGGACTGATCTGTCTCGTGCATTTGCTCCCGTTTTATTCCCGCTCAGCCGCTGAGTTCTTGTCCTATTAATTCAATCCATCCGTTTATGTCTTAATCAGTCCTTATTTGGATCGTTTGAGCGTGATCTCCGACATACTTACTCTTTCTAGTTCTTGTTCCGCTCTGAAGACGGGCTACAGCAGCATCAGAGGAAGAAGCTCTTTGTCAGGGCGACTTCGATTAATATCTTTCCACACATTGGTTTCAGCACCAGGATGGATCGCATACGTCTCCGGCAGACTTTGACTTACACTCGCACCACCCTATTTGCCTGTCGTGCCTTATACAAACTCACAACTTTTGCGAATATAGGGGCTATTTGGGCTTGTGATTCGAGCTCATTCTGATTTACATTTGATTTCCAAGTTCTAAGCTATTTCAAACATGTAGCTACATAAATCATTTGATCCCAGGTAGTCTCCGGAGGTCATCAAGACTACGGGCTGCGAGGGTAGGTCGAGACGAGAAACTGGTGTTAAAAGCAGGATGTCGGTGAATCTGGGACGGAGAGACGTGAGTTGATTCTGGGAGCGCGCCATTTGATCAGCCGAGATAGAGAATCAGACAAGGATGGACGAATTGATTAAAATTTCGTGATTGGGAGGACGAAACGAGACTTACAGAATAGCCCAAGATCATATATGTCCCATAGCAAAGAGTGTGGCCTTACTTGGCAGCATGCGTAGAACTCGATATCGTCTCTGGCATAGCCATGGCCCAGAGTCGCCACTCAATCCCAATGCTCTTCCACTCCTCAGCCCCTCTGCTTTCATTTTCCACCCGTTTGTGCGTTGATACATGATATCATCTCGAAACTCACCGTGAGCAAGCATCTTGAATTATGCCCTCGCGCTCAACCAAATCCCACTCCTTGCAAATTCGAGGCTTTCGCCCTTTTCGTACGTCCGACGATATAACAGGTAACGCCTTGAGTCAATTTGCATCCATCAGTCATCGCATCGCTCGCTTTACTACCAACGGACCATCGGGGAGGGAGACTAGTGAAGTAGTGGAAGCGTTGATTCGCGTGGACGATGGTATGCGAAGGCTGCAGCAATCGTGAAGTATTGTTGGTATACCTTAAGCTAATGAGAGTATGTAAGGCGTTAGCGAGTTCTATGAGAAACACCGAGTAACGGAACGCCCGAAACGTGCCTCGGCCGTTAGAGGCCCGAAAACCCCTACCCCCAGCCAACCCTACTATTCTCGGAAGAATAGCTCGGGGATTCGGGCGTATCAATCGGTGCGACGTAGAAGTGGTCCCAAGTGGCTATCACTCATACTAAGTAAAGGAGTTGCCTATGGCGAATTCACTTACTCGCCTATATGACTCCCCTCTCATCCCTCGCTTTGGCCAAACCAAGTCCTGCATATACCGTGTCCAAGGTGGAAAGGTGAAAGCCGGCCAGTATTTAGATCCAAGTATGTTCCGCTTAGCCTCAATTGTTAGGCAGCCGGGACATCACCTAACACACTGGTCCGCCAGCGACGCCGTGGTCCAATCTGCTTCTGATATCCGCCCTGCATCGATTTTTTCTACGCAGCGATACACGTTATCGCAACTTGTAGGTCTGTGTTGCTTTCGGTTTCTTCCTTCATCTCGACATCATGCTTCGTTTTGATGAGGGTTATGCGAAGATAGATCCCGTCTCGGGCGAGCGAAGGAAATGAATAAATAACAAAGGCACTGGCGTATTTTTGCGTATTCCAGTCAACGGTCTCGGTCCTTCATGAGTTGAAGGTGAGATCCGAATGTAAGGCGCTGAACGGTAAGATAAGACGACAGGTATAGTCGTGTTCTCGAAGTGCGTCGGATTGTGTGGAAAGGCGCAGTTTGTGCCGACAAGGGTCCTGTGTGAGTGCGAGTCAGATCCACGTGAGGTCTGACAGGATCACGTAAGCGAACAGCCGGACCCAATATTGTTGCAAATCCATCAAGGCAAGAGCGCTAAGCCAGCCCTCTCCCAACCACGATGGCCGCTCGACAATTACTCAGCACTACTGGCGACGTCGCATTCCAACTCCTCAGACTCACTGCCGCCGCCTCAGATGCATTTCCACCCCTCAATAGTGCGGCTGCTGGGGCCTTACACATCGCAGAAATTGTCAAGGTCTGAATGGCGTGGTGCTCAGTATGACAGGATACTCATCACTAGTTTCCTATAGAAGTTTCACGCTTACAGAAACGAATGGCGCGAGCTGGGGGACTACGTTCGGGATGCGACCGCCAGCGTCGTTCAGTCCCTGGCGCATATCAATGAATCTGATCGAGAGATAGTAGCGAGCAATCTGGAGAATCTTAAAGCGTAAGTAACTAAAGCTGTGATCCTTTGAACGAGGCAAACGCTCATAAAAAACAACAGTACGCTCAATGAAACTGCGCGGCAGATAGAGTCCGAACGAGCTTTACCCAAGCGCAAGCGGTTCCTCAAGTTCATGCAAGATTCCGATATCATAGCAGATATGAAGAAGCGGGTCAACAACAGTATAGCTGTTTTTCAGGTATGGCTCTGATGCAACCAATTGCCTAGGGTGTATCATCGGACCACGCTCATTGTGCGTCAATTTAGCTCAGCGCAACAACCACGACAATGGTCGACGTAGGCAGAACTCTGGATGCAGTAATAGCCAACGGGATAACCTGTGAGTGTGCAACAATCATCTATTGCTCGAGATACGGCTGATGCCCTGGCAGTGTCGCAAATTGCACAAGATGCCTCGGCGGTGGTGGTCGGGGTGTCGCTTCTGGGCCTGAACGCAACACTAGATAAGCTCCCACGTGTACAAGGCGCCTCGTGGGACCCGTCCCGAGGGTGCATGGACAATACACGAGTCGAGCTCGTCGACGAGATCATGGAGTGTGTGAACAAGCCATCCGTGTTAAATGGAGACGGTACACGAGGGGGTGCGAAGATCTTGTTGTTGACTGCAGTAGCCGGCGCTGGCAAAACCACGGTAGCGCATACAGTCGCACGCAGATGTCACGAGAGGAACCAACTAGGCTCATCCTTCTTCTTCGATCGCGAGACTGACGGCAGGAACAGCCCTGCTGCACTGTTCACTACCATTGCCGCTGATCTGTGCGGAAGAATCCCGGGCCTGAGTGAACGCTTGACCGAAGCAATCGAGGCAGACCGTAGCCTACCGCTAGCACCAATTTCGCGACAGTTTCAAGAGTTGCTACTACGACCATGTTTGGAGTGTCGTATCTCGGAACCGATAGTGATTGTGATCGACGCTCTCGACGAGGCGCCAAGCGAGGACTTGGTGGATATCCTGCGTGATCAAGCGTCTCAGCTTCCTGGCTGCTTTCATATATTCTTGACTTCTCGGATGCGATCGGAGTTTGGCAGTCTTCTCGGCGCATCACATGTAGTGGACAAGGAGCTCAATATAGGGGCGCAATCCAACATTGACGATATGAAAGTCTATGTTCCGGCCAAACTTCGGCAGTTTGCGCGGAAACGGGTCTTGCAACCAGACTGGCCGGGCGAACAGTTGCAGGCGGAGTTTGTGACGAGAGCGGGCGGACTGTTTCTGTGGGTTGCTACCGTATGCGAATACCTGGATAGCTACGAGAATCCTACGGAACAGCTTCGTCAGCTGCTGTCAACGACTGATGACCGGAACAATTCTGCTGAAGACCGAATGCGAGAGTTGTATACGAGGATCCTGGCGGGTTTCAACTGGAGAGATCCTCAGTTTGCTGCGAGCTATCACCGAGTGATGGGGACCGCCATCGCAACCAGGACGCCGCTGACCATCTCCGCCATGAGAGACCTGTACCACGACACTCCGTTGGCGTCCGACTTTGCTCTGCACCGACTAAGCCCGCTACTCACGGGAATGCGTAAGGAAGACCACGAGAGTCAATCTGTGCGGGTACTGCACCAGTCGCTTCGTGATTTTCTTGCAGGTCAAGACACTCGTGCTTCCTACGATGCGGCAGAGTTTAGAATCGTTGAGAGAGAACACAGTCAAGAACTGGCACTCCTGTGTTTGGAGTCGATCAATCGCAGTCTGGACGCTACTCTGCCGGGCACTGGGTACCTGACCGAGGACAAAGATACAGAGGGCAAGGCTACTACGCAAGGTATTCCTATGCTTCAGGAAAACGAAATCCCGGAAGCGCTACGGTATGCGTGCCTCTTCTGGCAAGTTCACGTCGAGGACATAACAACGATAAATAACATCAAAGAGGTACTGGGAAGGTTTTTGGAACAAAAGCTCGTGCTGTGGATGGAGTTAGTAACGGTGTACGGCCAATATCGAGGGCTGAGCGCTGTACAAAAGTGGATCCAGGTTAGCGAAAATCATGTATTCACCAACGAAGAGCTTATTGATCAAATACTTTACACAGCTGCTCCGTGACGACAGGACCACATTCAGGCCGAGCTATGAACCAGTCTATGCAAGAACATCGCTCATTCTGAGCAAACACCTGGAGTACGAAGATCGACGGGAAGAGGCGCTAGAAGCGAGCAGCGAGGCACTACGAACGTACCGGCTGCTAGCTGCGAAGGGATCTAAAACATATACGGAAGAAATTTGCCGGTCCCTTGAGTACGTGGCTTTCCACCTTGCTAAGTTAGGTCGTCGTGAGGGTGCACTAGTGACAAGCGAGGAGTCAGCCCAGTTGAATCGACAGCTAGCTGCAGATCGGCCAGCTGAACTCACACCTGACCTAGCCAGATCTCTTAACAACCTTTCCATTCGTCTGTCTGACATGGGTCATCGCGAGGAAGCGCTAGCTGCAATTGAAGAGGCAGTACAGATACGTCGACAGCTAGCCGCAGACCAACCAGCCGCATCCACACCTGATCTTGCCGCGTCTCTCAGCAACCTTTCCATTCGTCTGTCTGACATGGGCCGCCGCGAGGAAGCGCTGGCTGCAATCAAAGAGGCGGTGCAGCTATATCGACAGCTAGCTACAGATCGACCAGCTGCATTCACACCCGACCTTGCCGTGTCTCTCAACGGCCTTTCTGTTCATCTGTCTGGTATGGGTCGTCGCGAGGAAGCGCTAGTTGCAATTGAAGAGGCAGTACAGCTATCTCGACAGCTAGCTGCAGACCGACCAGCTGCATTCACACCCTTCCTTGCCGACACTCTCAACAACCTTTCCGTTCGTCTGCCTGACATGGGTCGTCGCGAAGAAGCGCTGGCTGAAATCAAAGAGGCAGTACAGCTACGTCGACAGTTGACCACAGACCGACCAGCTGCATTCGCATCTGACCTTGCCGATTCTCTCCACAATCTCTCCCTTCGCACGTCTGACTTTGAACGCCATGACGAAGCACTATCGGCAATTCGAGAGGCGATCATGCTCTGGCGTCCGCTTGCTGCAAATTTTCCTCTGAGATTTAACCGCGATCTCAAGCTTTCTCTGGACGTTCTATCATATGTACTCACAGACATGGGTCATCATGAAGAAGCGGCCGAAGCGAAAGCCGAGATGGAGAGTCTACCGGGCTAAGGAATTGACTGTTTCTATCCGGCTGTGCCCATTACCTTGCATTTGCGTTCGGTATCTACGGATCGTTACGCCTGGTTGGGGTTACACGTGCGTTGTCGTTGCGCAGGCCGCCGCCAAGTATATGATTAGTTTTATTTTAGTTGCATCACTCTTGAGCCAACGCGGATGAGTATAGTCTCTTCACCTTGATATAATGATTATATTTCCCTGACAGTAATATATCGCCCTGAGGCCACCGGTTTTATTTGTCGTGATTCTCTCCTCAAGGCCTTACCTGAGGCGCCGAAGTTTGAGAAGGTCAAATGCGTAGGCAAGAGTACCTCCGCGTTCATGGATTCTCTCAGTGGCTGCATAATAAGCGACAATATATACTTATATCATTACGGACGAACTGGTAGTTGTCGGTCCTTGTTGAACTTCGTTGAGTGAATGCGCTACCCGCGACTCAATCGAAATCATGAATAGCCAACTTCAGATCATATCATTTTTCAGTGGAGCCAATTGTGCGAGACCGTGATACTTGATAACTACTAAGCAATGGTACAGTAGCTACGACTTATCTTGCCAAGCTGTATGAGGTAGAGCCATGCGTTTATTTATCTAGTTTGGTTTAACGTGACTTAGGACGGGACTCGGTAGTCGCACGGGTTATGTCTACAGGCTCTATGAGAATTATAGATCTATTGCTGATCTAGGTACCGCAGTACAACATCACGTATGGGGCTCTGCGTCAGAAGTCCATACATAACGGCCGAGGCTCTTAACTTCTTGGCTAGCGTTTGAAGCTCACGCACTTTCGAAATACTTGGCTTGGTTCGCGCGGTTTCGTACTATCAGCTCACTTCTCTGTATACAAGCTATTGCGATAGCCTCACGAGCCACCGCCTGGTTTTAGCACGACATACAGAACAGGCGGCGTTTGGCAGCATTGGTCCTACATATGACCACGCCACCCATCTCACGTGATCGCGGGACCAGTGGCGGGAAGCAACCACCGTCGTCGCTTTTGAGCTCCGCCCCCCGTTATGCCCGTGATCGACTCGACAGACGGCGTCGAGTGACGACAAAATACCGACAAGGGACTCTCGATGCAGGACCTACTGGACTCTTGTTTTGGATGCTCGCGAGGTACTTATTGCTATTGACCACCCTACGTTCCTCATCGCCTGACTTGGACCTACCCGCGCTGTGAGTGCCGTTGTCTTAATGAGCTACGCACTGTGTGATGATTGGTGGAATAGACCTCAATTCTGCCCCATCCCGCTCTCGTGCTGCGCTGTGCACAATCCATAACAGACAGGGCCACAACTCTAGCATCTCACCTGTTCACGGTCTCTTCCTTGTTGCCATGCCCTCTGCTCTCCGATGGTGCACTCACAAAAAATTTCGTCTCCAGATACCCCAAGCCTTGACGTAACGTTTGATCAAGTCCGTTCTCTTTCCATACTCAACCTCTTTTTTCTGGTTTCATGATTTGCTCCTCGTCGGCCCAGGCACCCGCTCCTGGCTGAATCAATCTTACATAACGATTTATAGAACATCGCTAGTGCCCAGACGCCCAGTTTCCCGCCACCACTTATTCAACCACAAGCTCTTGAAGAATTACTAGGTTCTGGTGGTCGCTCGAGTGCGTCTCGCCCTTGGTGTCGGTCCAGATAGTCTCTGCTCTCTACACATCTGAACCCGTTTGCGACACCTATTGAGCCTTTGTTATCGCATGTGGTGAGTTTATTTATCGAGTGGTAAATCGAGAGTTCTCGACTGATGGTGTTTTCGTCCCACTGTCCAAGGTTTCGCTTCACATTCCCATCGCTCGTTTATCCCTCAAATACATTCCGTCACTCGAATTGCATACATCCACGGAGCAGGCGCTATGGTGGTCGACACTATGTAAGCATCCGTGAGGCCTACATTTACCTGAGCTACAGAAGTCGAGGTACCCGGTGAGTCGCTCCGACCTCGATCGTATCTCAACAATCGCTTATCTGCCTAACATGCTGTATATTCATATCCGCCCTACCAACACACTCGAACCTGCTCTTCTCCACAACTCACATTCCCAGCGCAAAGCTCTACCTACTTCGCTCGTGGCCAACCTATCCAGCCTACCATCTTAGTCCTCACCACGTAGTCTCGACTCATATTCCATTTCTCGAATCTGTTGACGGGTGCGACTGGGAGGCGCCAGATGCACGTGGCTTATGGGAGATTTCTTGCGGCGTGGTTCGCAAGTCTGGTGCGCTCAAATTTTCCCTCACAGTAACTGACCTCCAACCATCCCTACACAATAGGTAAGACAATTGACCAAGTAGATGATCAGAGCTCCTACGTCCTGGACTCGAACGCGGATTCTCGAGTCAGTAGTAACCGAGTCAAGTGTATGCGTCAGAGTTGATTCACGCATATACCGTGACTCTAGCATATGTTTTGACTCAGATCTGATTTCTCTCATGTATATAAAGCGGCCAATACGCCAGCTTGTACTGTATCTCTCATCTAACTTCCAATTCACTCTTTTATTCATACACTGCGCTTTACAAGATTGTTATAAATTGAAAATTAAAATAAGCGTTGGAAGGATTGGCTGCTAATTGCCGAACATGTGGCCTTTCGTGAAGGTTCTCCCCAATCAGGAACAACGAGTTCGGTCTAGGGTCAAAATCATGTACACTTCTCGACTTGTTTCTGTCGGCTTGTTACGTAGTTTGCTCAATCGATACATTTTCGCGCTCATAGGATCTGGGGTTCTGAGGAGCGGCTACATCCGTTACTTTGTGATATACAGGATTCTGAGCATCACGGTCATGGCCAGTCAGATGAGGGGATCAAACAGTCAACTCGTACGTGAACCTGATTCATATTTCCATGGTACCATAGCGCGCTCTTAAGCGTCGCACTCAGCTCTTGATGCTTATTTAATCTTCAGTCCGCCCTGTGTAACCCCTCTCATCTACCAGGTTGTGAGATTTGCGGTTTTCTCTCGGTAATATAGATTTCCACTTACTACTTGGGCTACATTAGCCGCGCTAGGACGATCCTCTGGTTCAAATTCCCAGCACGATTTCAGTAGACTCCAGAGCGTATCTCCGTGCCCTGAGCTCGGCGGGATATACTCCTCGGGACGCTCGGGACACGCTCTTTTGATCGTGATGGCGAACATGATCGCACGTTCGCTTTTATCTGTCCAGGGAAGATCACCCGTGATTGTTTCCTGAAGTACAGGTAAGAACTCGATTTTCTCAAGAAACAAAGATAACAAGCGCGCATACCAGTATGGTCTATCATAAGTGGTTCATTAACGTAGAACAATGCATGCATGCTCAAACGCACCATACCGAGCGCATACACGTCCGTCGCATAGCTACATCGATTGCCTTCGAACAGCTCGGGCGCCTATGACGGACGACACGTTCAGGTACGGCATTCAGCATGACATTCGGAGTGTTTCCGATGGACCTACCGCCCAACGCGACGACAGGGCTTCCTTGGTGGACGTCTTGGTGAACTTGAGCGAGTACTCTTGCAGCTTCGCGTTGCCGAAGTCGGCGAGCTGTGCAACGCCGTCTTGCGAGATGAGGACGTTTCCCTGAACAGAATCTGTCAAAATGGCAGTTGGTGGTCTGGCATATGTTATCTTACGCCTTTGAGGTCACCGTGAACCTATGATCAGATGGGTTAGTGCAGTCAGCAACTGAAACGTCAGCAGATGATTGAGGCTCGACTAACTACTCCAGCTGCGTGTAGATATGACAAACCCTCTGCGATCTGAGAGCTCTGGTAGGCGAGGCGTAATCAGTCAGCAGTATGGACTTCGGACACTATCCAAACACACCAAGGCACACCGGTCTACGTCCGCGTGTTGCTCAAGATAGTGAGATAGGTTGCCGTTCGACTCCCATCGCGCAACCATTCCGATACGACCTCGGAACATCGCTAGTCCGAGCAACGGCTGCACGTTGGGGTGTTTACACTTTGACCAGGCGTATATCTCATGAGCGGCATGCTGTGCTTGCTTGAGCAATCAAGCTAGCGATGACGCCGCGTAATGACTAACCTTGAGTATCTTCTGATCCTGCGAGCCGGAATGTAGTCTGATTGTTTTGATCGCGACTTGAGTCCCGTCGCTCAGCCTGGCTCGGAAGATATCGCCGAAGCCCCCAGACGAAATCGGGAGCTCGCTACATGTTGCCGGGTCAAGCCGGTAGGTCATGTCTGCGCAACCCCGGAGACTGAGGAGTGACACAATCTCCTCAGGAGTCTACACCGAGGAGGTACGATCAGTATATCACAAGATACTTCTGGAGAACAACAGTATACCGTTGCACTGGTGATTTCAGCCTCAGGTTCTGGTAAGACTCCAAGGTCGTCCGTCATATGTACACACTCTTGAGCACTAGTGAGTATGATAGCTTGCTTGGGAGACTACAAACAACTGGTAAGAGCCAGCAAAAAGGCTGTGCAAGGTAGAGATACGCATACACTTGTACTTGTCAGTTCAGTTTCATGTATCTGTGCTGCATCTGTTCCAGTCTGCAGGCTGTGTACGTCCCAGGTCTTCACAGCCCCCTCCGAGCTTGCAGATACAAGACGCTTCCCATCTGGCGTGAACGCAACATCCAGCACCCTGCCACGATGGCCAAGTAGTGGCTCGCCGTACGGCGCCCTGGTCACTCTCTGAGGAGGACCGATATCTTGAATTTTGGCATGAAAGTCAAAATTTAGTTACGTTCTCAAAAACAGGGTTTTTTTTGGTACGTCTCAACATGACGAAATGAGTTGCGTTTTACAGACATGCTATTTTATGGTATGTTCTATGGTACTCATTAATGGTATCTTTTGCTTTCTGGTTATTAAGCTCGAAATAGCCGAGCTGCGCGTGCAATTCTTAGCATCTTTCGTGCCAGACGAGAAAGATACTTTTTTTCGGTCAGTTTGAGGTGGAATTCTAGCATGTATTAAGGGTGAGGTGTAGCTTTCGTACTATATAAAAGTACGGAACTTACTGAATATCGCCTAGTTTGATGTGGAAAGGAGACAATTGGTTATGAAGTAACTCGTGCGGGTCGAAAATAGTGTTGGCATATTGTAGCATCAAACTTATCATAAATTAACATGAGATACCATTGATGTCGAGGCCAAAAAGGAGCTTTTCGTCTATCGAAGCGATCGTATTACTATGAAAGGAGACAAAGCGGGGTCGTAAAAAAGTTATCTGTATGTACTGTAACAATACAATAAGGTATTGAAGTTACGAAATCTACGATTGAGACGTACCATAAGTGTGAGTCGTTATTTCCAGACTTGAACGAGTATCCAAAGTCCCGATCTGCGAGCAATTCAGCCATGTCCAACCGGCCAACGAGTGCCTGGCGATAAACAATATAGTGGCTGCCTTAGTGGTTGCACGCCCAACCAAGTGTTGTATGTCACTGACGTTTGAAAGTGTGAGTGTCAGTCATGCGTTGGGAGAGCTCACCTAAGTAGATCAACCGGGCATGCTGAAGGGAATGGCGTGCGGAGAGGAAAGGTGGCGCGCGGCATTAGGTGCTGGCGCAATATGGTTGTGGTTGGGTACGAGTCGGGCGTGTTGCCTTGTGTGCCACCCCGGCTTTTCTCCTGCTCAGTAGCAGTACTCGTGCATACTCTGCCGGCTGCGCTGCATGTGCGCCCAGAGGCCGCTGGTCAGGTAAGGGGATACTGATGTAGTGGTGGGGTGGAGTTCGGGCTCACGGTGGCCGTACCAGAGTCAAAGTCAAACTTGAAGCCGAGCCGGTTCGATCGACCAATCAGCAAGCGTCGATCGGCGCTTAGCCCTAGCGTCAGCTATACGTCATGCGCAATCGCTCCACATCAAGCATCATCGTATATATGGGGCACTTCGACTTGACGCTTCCGATCTCTCCCTTCTTTGCCCCACCATCCGCCCTTCCTCGCATGCTCCCTAAGTTAGCTACACTACTCGGGTATTAAAGTAATAAGTATGTGTAGCCTCATCTTAACCAGTCTTGGGCTGATATGTAACTCCATGGGATACACGACAGTCACGCGTATGGAAGGATTTGGTCAATACAGTATGTACTTTATGCCTATGCCACTATCTATGTGCTGCGACGCTGCCAATGTCGCCGGTGGTGCAATACTGTAGTCGAGGCTAAAGGTGATGTCGTAGCTATTTGTAATTCGGGATTAAGACCAGGCAGGCAGGGAAACGTGGTACGAAGGGCGAGAAGAGTGTGGGGGCTATTTATGCCACAATACCTGCCCGATTGTAGATTTAATATAGTAAATAAGTTGTTCTGAATAGTATCAAAATTCGCGTTCTTTCATCTCTAAATTGGGTCTCAAGAACGTACCTAAATGCGTCCCGAATCGAGCTACTTTTTGCGATCAACAGCTCGTCATAAATCGTTACAAAACAAGCTACGAATCAATACTAAATGCATGGTCGGATCCATTCTTTTGTGTATACAAAGCTGCCGAAAAAAACTATGTAAGTTATGGAAAGTGGCAGGTGTCAATCACCTTTTTTCAGTATGTCGAATCGCTATCTTTCATCCTAAAAATCGTATTATTGGTTACAAAGATGAGTTCTAAAAGATATCGAAACATGTACTATGTATCATCCCTAAATTCGGGATTTTTACCCTAGTAAGAGACTGTATCCCATATCCGTATCGAACAGTCCGTGGAGCCAGAGGCAAGATATCTGCTATTGGGAGAGAATCGTATCGACTTGACCGGCCCGAGATGACCTGTCAGAGGCTCGCCGATTGGCGTGCCAGTGGCCGGATTCCAGAAGCGGATGGTGTTATCATCGGATCCAGAAGCAAGGAGACGACCATCAGGCGAAATCGATACTGAATGGACTCCCCTATTGTGTCCAATACATTTATAGAGCGGTGTAACGCTCATCATGTCATATACCGTGAGAGTCCACTCATCGGCCCAGCCAATAGCCAGCCTGTTGCCAGGTATGAAGCATAGAGACCATGGCCATAAGTGTGGGAGGACAGGCTCTCTAACCATCTCCCCAGTGCGTGCGTTCCATATACGAAAAGCACAATCTTCAGACCCAGATACAAGAAAACGACCATCGAACGAAAATGCCAGACACCCAACAGTAAGAGCGTGACGCCGGAGCGGCTCGACCACTTTCTTTCCGGTTTCCAGATCCCAGAGGCGTATCCTGGTGTCATCATAGCCAGCAGCAACCGTGCGTCCGTCAGGCGAGAACGCCAAGCTCCAAGCCTCAATGAAATCGTGTCCTCCTAGCTCATCAACCAGCCTCTGCCCGGTGTATACGTCAGATATCAAGACGCGCCCGCTGTTCGTGACTGCTACCCGAGTGACGTCAGGTGAGAACGCCGCTGTGATAAATCCGTGGTCAAGCTCCCAGCTGCCGATCAAGGATACCATTTCGAATCGCCGCCTTTATTAGCGTCTAACAGCCGTGCGCTCGAGCAAACAGTTCTACTGGCTTAGGTCTGGGGACTCTGGGCCAAGATATCACGATAACAGCTAATTGTCTGATATCCAGTCAGGCCTGCGAGTCGGCGGAGTCGGCGATTACACGCGATCCACCAGTGAGTTTCAGATCCCCCGAAAGTACTGCGAGTCGAAGGGTATTCTGAGCGACAAGACGATGGTCGCACGAGATCAATAAGAACCCACGTTATCTATGAACCTGATCGATGCGCATGCATTCGGAGCATCAAGCCGTTATCATTCCGTCGTGTATATACCAGATGGAGAGCTCCCGCTCGATTACGGCAGCAGCAGTAGCTCTCTGCAAGACCTGAAATACTGCTTCGCTCCACCCCAACGCGCCTGGTCAAAGCCAGATATGCTTAAGGGTGGTCCTGCCTATTACCACGCCACCATCAGCACGTGATCTTGGAGCTATTGTCTACTGCTACCCTCAAGTGGGCCTCAATTCACCCACTGTTACATGCCGGTCGGCCCCCCACATGCAACGCGATAACCAGACCCCGACGCTGTACTTTAATAGTGGCGACCGATGGGTTTTTTGTTGGGCGGCGGAGCCGCCGGATAGGGGTCGCTTACGTGTATGTTCCGGCTGTATATAGGCTTCGTGTATGCATCCGGTTCTGGGGGATTCCTCCCCCCGACCGTGTTCTCTTGTTCATAGTAGTCGCGTGGTCACGACGCTCTCGACCTCGCGCATCATTTTTATCGCTGATATTTAGTGTCCCTGTCGTCGTTGAACTGTACTGCTTCGCTCGCATCTACCTAGCTCGATGATCCACTGATGATAGTCGCTGCTATATTACTCCTCATGCGATGATGTGATACTCATGGCTGACAGCAACGCTTGGATCGCGCCCCCTTATCCTCCTTTCTCGTCCGGGATCATCTGGTCTACATTCAGATTGTGCCTTGTGACCTACACAACTAAAATCGCGTGGGTGTTTTTGAAACACGATTGCTCAACCGCAGCAGTGATAGAAGATTGAGATGGGATATCGAACACTGAGGTCCGTCAAATTGATTTATCTTTCGAATATCGTCATGCTTGGTGAAACCTTTACACTTTGTGTCGAACTCAGACATGTATCATAATCTGTATACAATAGCCGTTACAACAAGAATGTGAACAAGAGAGAGATGGAGTAAGACGGATGAGAGTGAGCACTGGTTTTTATCCCATACCAATTACATATGCGCCATATGATTTATACGAGTCACTTGGTGTGCCATCGCACTTGAATCAACGGACGTCACGATACTTCACCGCGTGCGGTAGATTACCCGTCTAATCCATATGACTTCCAAGCGATCGTAACTAGGCGGAGTAAGAGCCCTCTCGCAATCCTCATCCCCGGCTTTCATGCTTATACACATGTATTTTCAGTAGCTTTTATGTACAGATCAAATCCGTCTTTGTACGCATTTATTTATATACTGCCTCTCAAACATTCGGCTTGTCCTAGTCCAGGCTCAAAGCCACGCACTCAAAAGCTCAAGGAGAGCGTATATACCGTACAAACATAGTGGCATCCCAACCCCTTCAGTTAGTAACCTTAGACGTAGCCCCCTCCAATCACCCGCCGGGTTTATACAATCCTCACGAATCCAGACTCTACATCCAACCGGATAAAATGTTAGATGGGAGAATTTGTTATGCTTGAGTTTCGAGCCGAGTTGGCATACAAGCACGCATAGTTTACGTCTCTAGTTGACTAGCGGGTGGGAGAAGCGGACTTTTGTGCTGCCCTAAACTATCCCAGGTGGGCTAAAGGGAGATTGTACTACATGCTAAACTGATTATTTGACCATGAAAGTCTACTCGTACAAGCTAAATAGTTCTCTTGCACACCGGCACGCTTCACAATGAGCAGACTTCATTTCCACAATGGTTTCGTTTATCTGGGCTTCAGCCCGCTCTGTGTAACCCCGCTCATCTACCGGAAACCGGCGTTGGCGTTATTCTCGAGATAGTTCAAATCTCCACTCACCGCTTGTGCTACATTAGCCGCGCTAGGACGTTCCCCTGACTCGAACTCCCAGCACGATTTCAGCAGGGTCCAGAGCGTATCC
>WSTH01000422.1:0-24953 GCA_019616345.1 Ceratobasidium sp. 395
ACGAAGTAGGAGGCGAGTGTTGTGAGACAGTTGCGTGGCCAAGTCCGTATCGCCGTTCACCTGAAACGACGGTAGAACAGGTTAGCAGAACTATACAAGCCGTGAACAAAGCGCTCACCACTAGAACAGCCTCATCTTGGGCGTTGCTAAAGTCGGGTCCAAGGCGTTCGATCAGCTGCCGTTCAGTGAGTGTCCTCCACTCCAGCACCTTCTCGCTGATCACATCTTTCCGCTCCTCCAGCTTCGCTTCGACCTCCTCAATGCTCATTTCTGCCTCATCGAACTCCTTCAGGCATTCCCATTCCAGGGCCGACAACGACTTCGGGAATGGGTTCGCCACCTGCGGCTGATTTTTCTTGATGATAGATCCCCATCGCGCGCTACGCCCTGCAAATTCGGGAGGTGCGGGAGTGGGGACACCGAGTGCCTGGAAGACGGGTTCGAATGGATGTTCCGAGTACTTCATGCGCATCAGGAATCTATCCACGCAGGTCAGTCGATTGATTCGTCGTTGCTTCTTTGCTTCAAGGGCGTGGCGCTCTCGGTTCTCTTCGAGCATCTGTGTAAGCTTAGGTAGGATGTTCGTCCAAACTAGGCGAGCTTGTTATGAGTGAGATAATTTAGTGGCTGCTGAAACGTACTGCGATCAGTGAGCGGCTTCGGAACGCTCACGAGAGCGTGCCATGGTTTTGCTTCAGGGCCCTTAAATACTAGGTCTTCGTCCGTCCAGTTGAGAGCTTTGAGACGCTCAAATATACTGTACTTGGTCAGCAACTCAATTGCGCTGTCTCACAATACTCGTATTACCTCTTCTGTCGTTGCTCTTTGAGTTGGTCTACCTTCTCTTCTTGCGTCCCCGCGACAGCTTGGAGATATTTTAGGAGTTTTTTAGCATGCTGACCAGGAGTATAAGCGAATAGCTCTTCACTCATCGAGCTCAAGTATCGCACCTTATGCCTTGCGTTGGCGGCTAGACGCCTCTCGTCTTCCCATTTTGCAAGATCCTGCTTGTTTCTCTTACGGCGCAACGATTGCCGCATCTCCTGTACCTCTTCAATCTCATTTCTGAATCCGAAGACTGCGCCTTTGGTATATCGAGTTCGCGAGTCGTCCGAAGCGTCTCTCTTAGGCCGAGTATCTGTAACAAAAGACATGAGCAAATATCGAGGATCTATGTGCGAGTACTAACCCGACGAGTAGCGAACCAAATTGAGTTTAACCAGAGGATCCTCTCTCGGTTTTAGTTCTTGGAGCCTACAAACTTAGTTAGTTGCCGTGATCTTTAAAAACACAAACTTACTCGGTGTCACGGCACGAGCTGCAAAGCCTAGCGACCAAGTAAACGTCCGGTTTCGCCGTAGCGTTGGCACCACACAGCTATCTCTGAGTTAGTACGATGACTTCACGCCACAAAGTAGACATTTCACCCACAGTGCAGGTCTTCGAGAAAACAAGAGCAGCGTACTGAGGCTCGTTCAGTTCAGGTGAGCATGGCGGTAGGCCAGGCACGTTACTTTGCGCACGCTGCCACATGTGAACCGCTGAGCGTTGAAAAAGCACACCACGGAAGAACTTGTTTGACCAGGCGAGAGCAAGCAGGTCCCCAGGCCAAAGAAGATACGCGATCTACAGAAGCAAGATCACGGACAACAGCTCGGTGCAACCCCTCACTCCGACGTATTAATACTAACCTCGGTGAATATCTCAATCGGCATCCTCATCAGACCCTTCAATCCACCCTGTTTTCCTCGTACATGCCTCTTCCTGCTCGCGTGTAACGTAACTTGACTCGTACGCGTGCGCTTTCTGCCGCGAGTCGGTTTATCGCCTTCCTCCGGCAGATCATCGTCGGGCGTCAAGCTCCGCTCTTTGTCTGTAACTCACTATTTGTCTTTTTGCCTATTGATATGGACGATTCAGCGCTCACCTTCAGCCAAATGTTCAATTTCGGTCTCATTTTTCAGTTCTAAATCAAGTTCTATGAGTTTTTGCGCCATTCGTAGAAGGGCGAAAACGAACCCTGATCTCGATTTTCTTCGAGTGAATCAACTACCAGACTAGTCTTCAATTTACTAAGAGATTTTTAATGGCAGTTTACGAGGTGGAATAAGTCGCACATACCTTCTTGTAGAAACCATTGTCGTTCGCGTCAATCAAACCCAACCTGAGCTACGAAGATCAAGAAGATCAATCTGTTGCATAATATGACGTCATGAGCCCTAGCTAACGAATACTATATAGGACCTGTCACGGGTTTTTTGGCCGGCGCATGCAGCAACCATGTGGGTTTTTCACTTGGCCTAGCTATATCCACGTACGACCATGGGTACGGTTTTAGCCAAGTTCTCTTCGTTGCCTATATCACTTCACATCACTGGCAACTTCTACGAGACAGATCACGACTCGAATTCAAGACGACATACCAATGCAGGAGATGGTGGCTTTACATGGATTTGCGTCTCGGTCTATTTTGTAAACTAAAATTGAGAATCAATCATAGCCCCTGTCCTCATGCTTATAGCAGGTCGTTTACTAAAGTATAGGGGATTGTGCGGTGGTTGGTAGGCGGCGGCATTTGGAAGGACACAGGTTAACGAGATAATACTAACCGCATATATGCATATATTTATCCTTCAAAGCGTTTATCAATCGACACAGCAGTTCAAGGACGTACATTGACCTTGCGTTTCGAGCAATAAAATCGACATATATCGTACATCCCTTTTACCTATTGGTTTGTGATAAGATGGTATTGCCTGATCATCGGCCCACTAATGCGACCTGCACCCATTTCGTTCTTATTTAGGTATTTCTCGCTAACTGACGGGATCAATTTCTACCAAGGTGATATCTAGGCTCCGATCATGGGATCAACGCGGGACGAAAGTTTCAGACCCGCCGGTTGTATTCTCCGACCGTGACCGCTCTACAAGATAGACCGCTTGGACCCGCCGGAAGCAATAGGTTCATTTCAAAGTATCAATACTTCCGAATAGGCAGATATAGCATTGTATACGGTATTCAAACTACATGCAGCTAGAATTTTTCGTTTATGTCAGCCCCAGGCCGCGGTCGAGCTACAAGTGAAGTTAGTATGACGCACCGCATTAACGAAGCGCAAGCCACCAACCAATAATTTACAATAAGCTTTCCATCCACCGCGAAGGACTTATTACTAGGGCTCAAAATTGTCATCTCATGCATAAATTAGGGCCATACCTTGAATAAATTCGATATCCTCTCGTCTGGAGCAGGGGCAAAGGATAGGTTGATGTATGTGAACTAGCCAGGAGCACGAGCCTTAGTATTGAAAGAAGGATGATAAATTCACATACCAATGGGTCACCGCTCTTTAGACCAAGCTGACCTCTCAAAAATTTGACAATAGCTTGAAATGGCTGTGACGAAGAGATACCATATTCGTTCTTCTTCATGATTGGTGCGTTGCCTACAGCCTTGAACTGGATAAGCACTGATATTCGATCGCGGTCGTAAGTATATCCAACCACTGAGTAGCTCAGGAAGAATTAAATACCTCGTGTCGACTCCTGCTTGCCGGATATCTCCAATGCATCAAGTGGAGTGGACATGATGGTGACCGGGCCAAGATATTTACCTCCATCAAACATAGCCGAAGTATTACACGTGACCGCAGCACTGCCTGATGAAGGACACGGAATCTTTCAATTACTGTAAGTTTTGATGAAGACACGTTACGACCGAATGTAATCGCGAGTAACCCCGAGCTGGACGCTTACCATCGATTCCGATATCTAATTCCAGTTAGCATACAATGCCCTATCATCTGATAGTCGAGGGTTAATCTCATACATCGGCATTCATTGGCTCATGTTTGGTTTGTTTATTCAACTACTATTTATAAGCACTGTTATACTTGGATATCATCCAGTTGCGCCCCAGCGGTAAGTTTTATGAGCCTCATAACTTCTATCTCTTCGTTCAGCATTTCGAGGAACCCAGGCACATACGTAGAACCTAGTAGGCTGATGCGGCGTAAATGTGGCCATAATGTCAAAAAATAACTACGAAGAACCCTGGATAAGTACTAGATTCTTGGGCGAAAGGTAAAACTATTTTATTACCTTGCAACTTGACTTGGCTCAGGACATCCACTGTAAAGTTCGAAGCTAGACTCTATAGTCTCAAGCGAGTTTTGGAGTTTCGGCAGCGATCGAGGTATCTCACGAAGTATTATCGTATGGAGCAAAAGATGACGAAGTCTAGGAAGTTTCGCAAACCACCACAAGTCGTTTTCGAAGATGGGTTGAAGAGAGAGACGTAGCACAGATAATAACGGAAATGCGGTTGGAAGATGCTTCAGGTAGTCGTCGTCTATAAAGCAAAGGCCCAGAAGGGAAACCTGCTGGAGTGGATTCTTCGAAAGAGCATGAAGAAGGGGCATGTAGTCGATTCGATACACAGAATAGCGGCCAGGAAGCGACCCAAACATCTTGACGGCGGTATAAGTGAATTTTTTCAGTTGAGAAGTGTGTTCGAGGAGAGAAGGAATTGTCTGAGAAAGCCAGCTCTCGCAGTACTGGAAGTCCGTTTCCACTAAACTGAAGGCTTGGCTGAGTCTAAGTGAAGTAAGTCCCTGAGCAAGTTGCTTGACTTGCATGATTGTTGCCAAGTTGGTGGTGTCGATATCTAATAGGTGTAGTTGGGTCAAAGCAGGAAACGAGTCGTCTAATACATCAAGTTGTAGACCAATGGGAGACTCGCCACATCCGTTTATAGTAAGGGACTGGAGCCGAGGAAGAACGCCGAGAGCGGCAAATCCCCTGTCATCTAGAATGCCGATGCTGGTAATAATACGTCGAAGTTGGGTGAAAGTACTGAAATCAGGACGAGAAGTAGTCGGCCACAAGATACCCGTTGAATTGTCTGAGTGTCTTCCAGAACGTCTTGTGATGTCCAAGGGATAAAACTCTAGCTTCTCAATGTTCGGGCAAGTTGTAGCAAGCCTATCAAGAAGAGCGCAGGTTGCTGGAAAAGAGACCCAGGCGGAGTACGACTTTGTTATCGGTGTCACACGTAGCTCTCGAAGTGACGGCCCAAGGAACAAGTCGAGCCATAAAAGTGCATCAGAGTCGTGGTAGAGGTCGTTGGTCATCATAGTGACAGAAACTAGACGTGGCAATAGGGGTTCTTGTTGGGCTCTAGTCAAACATATCTGGCGGCGTTCGCCTTTAAAGTACCGAGCAGTCCGACCGTAAATTCGGAGCTGCCTAACAAAGGGCGCATACGTATCAAACCGCGAGAAGTCGACACTGGAGGCAGTCTGTAGTTTGAATTTGGGATGGAGGATTAGTATCAATGCTAATGCTAATGCCCAACGGAACTCACGCCAGCAGGACCCTCCGAGCCTGCAGCCAACTGAGGCTTCTCAACAATGAGATCCAATAGTACTTGCGCCTCAACTTCACTCCAGACACTCGATGCAATAATAGAGAATATAGTGCGACATGTTTTCATCAAGTTAAGCCAGTCATTGTCATCGATCGACTCGCGAATAATGTTCAATAATTCGGGAATATGCAGGGCATGAGCTTTGAGCTGAGCGTCGTCGGTAGTCATGATAATCAATATATTTTAAGTTAGGTTGATATAGACCAGCAAGTCGAATATATATGGGTTGGTCGTTGAGTCCCAAGCTGGGATGTGGGGCCGTCGGTGGTTGGATCAGTGATGCATAAACGGGAAATCATAAGCGACGCGTCACATGACTTAGCACCAATGGGCGCTTAACACTGCCACCGGCAAGCATAAAAGAGTGTGGTTACATTGAGCGCAATACTGTACCAACAACCAAACGGTGACCGAATCAATCGGTTCTACATGACAAAACGGCTCATATCGTTCATGGTCCAGTTCTAAATTCAGAGCACAGACAAACAGTGGTCTTTTCATATTGTCATGTTACCATGTCCGATCCAAGCTCCAGGCTCTCCATAGAATTTGATAGTACCACTTCCTAATAAGTCTCATCAGGATATACGCCCAGCGCTTCCAGCTCTCTACGCTCCAGAAGCTGAGCGATAGAGAGACCAGAATATACTGGCTCGTCATCATCGGAGTCCGAATCGAAGTCCAAGTCGGAATCAGAGTCGCTCGGTGGAGCCGGAGTCGACGGCCTTGCCGGAGCAGACGAATCCTCCTCTTCAAACCCGTAAGATTCCGAGCTATCAGAATCCTCTTCCTGGTCAGATGAGAGCTCTGGAGTTGGAATACGGAGGTCGGCGTACGTTGGCGCCAACGGCCTCTGAGCCATAAGGTCAAATATTTCAGACTCTGTAAAATCTCCAGAGAGGATCCTAGCCCAAAGTGTTTAGACAAAGCTACTTGTATGGCTGAGTTCTACCCACCGCTTTTTTAATTGATGGGCAAGCAGCGTTATTCGAAGAGATTCATCCCAATCCGGGGCTGGGTGCACAATTAAACGAGGGAGTGCGGCAATATACCTTTGAAAACCTACTCGTGAATCCTTGTAAGCATCTATTACCGCAGTATTCTACGCAGGATACTGACCAGGAAGCTTTGGAATTTCTACAGCATCTTCAGCATCGTCCCAAGGAAATCCATCGGAGTAGTTGGGATATCCTAACGATACAACAACAAATAAGCTTCATTAACACCACCGAAGATTGAGACTAAAAGGTCTCTATACTACTCACCAAGATATTTATGAGACTCAGTGTCCTTCAACTGCTTCGCCGAGCATACGGATCCAATCGCATATTCCTCGTCCCCGTTCTCATCGATGTCGGCGACTGCCGCGTTCTCGACTCGCAAGCCACACTCGTCGATATCGACCATCACATAGCTGGGAATCACAACCTCTTCCAAGTCGTCCTCCGAATCGTTACCCGAGTCTGACCAGATCTGATCATCCGCCTCTCCTGTGGCTTCGGCGTAACGAGTACGCTTGATCTCTGGTTTAGAAGCCCCTTCACCGTCGGTGTCGCTGCTAGAATCATATCGAATTTGCTGCGCTCTCTTCCGCTTGACTGAAGCAATGTGCTTAGTGGGAGAGGTTTTTGACAATCTGGTGGCGAGGGTATTGCGAGGCTGAGCTCTCCAGCCGAGGCGAAGAGGGGACGACTTGGTAGCAGGGACGGTGTACGAAAGGGAGACCATTATAGTTCAAGTCGAGGGTCGACAAAGGATTTCGAAAATTGGAAGGGAGCCGGTGGACGCTAGGAAGAGTAGTTGAACGAACATGGGATCTGACCCATAGCTGATATAGTGGCAACGAGCTGCAGCACTTGGACCATGACGAGGTTAACAGCGTCCGCGAGTTGGACCTTGTTCAGGAAAGTGAGGCGCTTAGGCCGCCCATCATTGTCCGCGCGAGGCGTTTGAAACTTGTGAGATCCTAATTTGGATGGGCGCCTCGCGCTGGCCCAAGCAAGGAGTGAGTGGCAACTAGGCTTACACACAAAACATCAATAGCATATAGCCAAGCAATTGTACACTTTCATCCGTTCTTACAAATATTTCAAATTCAGTTCAGCCACTCTTGCCCATCATCAACGTTACAAGTACATAGGACTATGCAAATTGTATCAATATCATGCCGTTTAAGCGGTTTGACGCAGCAACTCACGTTTGCGACCACAACTACCGCGAAGATGAAGTATCCAATTATGGTAGACACAATGTTGCTCTTGTAGCCGACAACACCTCCACCAGGCTTTGCGACCTCCATAATCGATTCTTGACTTGTGAGATATACCAGAGGGAAGATCACAAAAGGCAAGACGATGCTCAGCGCGACTTGCGACGCAACGAGCAAAACATCGATGCCTTGTCTCCCTACAGTAATCGCCACGATTGTTGATGGGATCAGCCCAATCAGGCGAGTGATGAGTCGACGGACGAGAGGCTGGAGTGTTGACGTTAATTTAGTTTAGTATTTTCCATGGGAGTACAAAAACCTACCGAAACCCGCCATTCAATGAAGCCTTCGCTCACAATTTGGCCGGCAAGGGTGGCCGTGATGGAAGCGCTTTGTCCGGAGCACAAGAGCGCGACTGCGAACATTACAGCGGCCGCTGAAGATTGTCTCGATTCAGTTTAGCAGCTCCGGACTGCGACAAACTAACTCACGTTTTCCAATGATATCCCTAATCAAATCATATGCGTCGAAAAGTCCTGCGTCTCCAACATCTTGACTTCGACCAGAGTAGAAAAACGCCGCGGCGGCCAGGACCAAGATACTGCAAAGCCATGTTAGATAGGTTTAGTGTGCTTTGATTGTACACATACGCGGAGTTTATCACGACCGCGAAGCCAAGAAGGCTCATTACTGCAAAATAAATTATAACATGCCGCTTGAGTAGGAAAACTAACAACTCACCGATGTCGATAATCGCATGACCCAAATGTTCTCTGATGAATTCTATCGAGTTGTTTAAATATTTGCGGGTAGGAGACGGATGATTCCGTCCGGTCGGAGTACCCGGCACCTCATCTTTCGACTGAAACACCTCAGACCGCGCATATACATCGGTTCTCGTGTTCATAAGCGGGTTTCCCTTGCACTTGGGCTCAACATAGAAAAGCGCCTTTCGGGTCCGATTGATCTTTTGCATAATCGTCAAATTTTCGTTTTCAGCTTGTGCGCTGGGAAGTTGTTCAAGGGAGGGAGCAGGTGAGACACGGTCTAGGGTTGCGAGGCTTGATCCAAGAAAGATTGCGTGCGGCATCTAGAAATTGGATGAGTTAAGAGTTAACTAGGGGGTGAGTGTAAAGACATACGACTGTAGCACCCAGGATACCGATCGAGGTATAAAGTGCTCCCGGTTGGAAAAGAGTCTGGAGTCACAGTCAGATATAAACTAACAATTGCTAAATGTACGATGCTAACCTTTGAGGGCAGATAACCTGGCGAGCATATGCGTTAAACCAACCAAATCACAAAAGTGATACCACAGCACTCACCATTCAATACATCGGCCATGTTCGGCTGGATTTTGATCAAAAGTACAATGAAAATAACGAAAACAACAAGCACGAGCGCCATCAAAATTGCCTAGTCGTTTATCATAATCAGTACCACTCACGATATCCGTCCATGTCACACTTACTTCAAAGGTTCGGACAGGGCGACCCGCAGAAGATGGAGCGAGAGCTAACACAAATACAACATCAAAAGATGTAATGAGTACACTCGCCCAGAGGGGAATCGAAGGGATAAGTAAGGTCAAGCCAATTGCACTACCGAGGAGCTATCCCAGACTCAGCATATCAACACGGATGGCAGCGGCGAAGACTTACCTCGGCGAGATCGGTGGCTATGATTCCGACTTCACAAATAACATACATCGGGTAAAGCAAAAGCCAACGATAAAGGAGTCTATGTTTAGGTCGGTTGTGAAGGAGTAAGCGGCAATGTTCGGCCAAGTCTAGAACAAGGGATAAGCTTGATGGCTTATAGTTCAGGGAGTGAAAGTAATATACCTCGACCTGTTACACAACCAAGCCGTGCCGACATAGTCTATCGGGAGTATCATCAACAATATAAAAAGTGGTACTTGAAGAAGCCTTACCTGAAGAAGTACAGCTCCAAGGCCCGCCAGTAATACCACGAACAGAAGCTTGTATCCGAACTGCGAGCCTGCTTGTAGATCGACAGACCAATTTCCCCTGATTGTAGTTTAGAGAATGAAGCAATCAAAAATACGGTCAACTCACGGGTCAAAATAGGCAATAGATGCCAATATTCCCGGGCCAACGTGATGCTTAACATGATTAATCATAAATGTGGACGAAGTCTGAAGACATTTTCTATACGAGAGGTTGTTTGTATTGAATTCTATTCGCGTAGACTAAAATGCTTACTTTGCCTTGCCGCAGCATGTCAGGGGCGGAACATCCGTTTGAGGGAGCTGGGTGTTCTCTATCTGCTCATGACTCGATTTGTGATCTTTTTCTTCAACCTCCGTGAGATCAGTAGATTGCGAGCCATGAGAGGTGAGTGCTGGAGCCTCGTGGAGGTAAGGTAGGCTAGCAGGTGTCATATTGAGCGTGTAATCCTCGTAAATGAATGGTTCGAATAATCAAGCTCGTTCACTTCTGAGGAGGTGGGATGGGTGGAAAGGAGAGAAGGGGGCCTGCTCGATCAAGCTTGCAAGGCAATCCCTCTAGAAATACTGCCGTGTTTATCATATAGCTAGAATTACAAGTTCACAAGAATACACGGGCTGGCGCGCTTGTCATCTTCGATTTAATTCATTCTAGAGTAGTGGAGCACCGAAGCTGTCGTCTAGCAAGCCTGTGGGTACGCAGAGCGCAAGAGGTAGCGTGATGTCCTCGGAGAATGCTACGATAGCAGGCGGAGGGGGACATCTAGAAGCGATATGGTCCGTGTGGCGGGTGACTAGGGTAGTCCGGTGGTACACCAAGGTATACGGCTGTATCAATCAGACGACTGGGAGAGCTTTCTACACTGAGTTCTAGGATACAGATTGGCAGCCTCCTGCAAGTGATCTACGCGTCGCTACTGGGGTGGCCGACCAGGTTGGGTCCACTCTGATGCCCGCATATGATTCTACAAAGTGTCGTAAAATCGAAGGTCTTAGGTCGCCTATGAATAGACTCAGAAGATACGAATTAAATCATATTTAATCAAGGGGAGTTATGCCGTATCACAGGGAATCACGGAGACAACGCCGAGAAGGTGGTGGTCAAAAGCATGGCCTACAAACCTGGTGACTCAGCCACTTTAGCGCCCGTCTTTGTCATAGCCTATGACGCAACCGGTTACCAGTGCAACTCTTTCTGGAGCACTACGATGGCGGAGCGGCCGCGGGGGGACTGGGACTGTGTCGGCGTCGCACGAGAACGATACCAGGCCGAACAGAAAAAGCGAGAGGAAAATACCGAGCCCCATCCTTGGATTCAACAAAAGTTTGTTGTTGGAGTGGTACTCGGGATTGTCGGATGGACATACTATGTCTATATTGGCCGGATGTGCGTTGGTCTGCTAAGGCGAGGGGAAACCGCAAAAGGAGGTTAGTAATATGTGCTACACTGTAGCTTTCAGATACAAACTTCTTTTGATTTGCAGGCGTGTATATCGCGATCTTCAATTTGTTTTTCCTCATGTTTAGTTGGACATACCTCAAGGTCCGGCTCTCTTTCTCTCTACTTGAAGCCTTGAATTAACTCTTGTGTGTTTGGTCGAAGGCTCTCATCACTCCACCAGGATTTGCTCGAGACGTAAGCCACTCCTTCCCACATCATCAATGAAATGACATATCCCTCTCCAGCTGGTCCCGGTCTCCGAACCCCCCGCTACAACCCAATACGGCCGTCCATGGGATATCGACTCGGAAGTCCGCGGCACAGAGGACGGACATCCGACGATCGCAACGCCCTACGAAGAAATGTCCGAGCGGGGCCACCCTCAGCCCACCATCGCTTCCGTCGGCACCGTCGAAGCGGGGACTGTCAGAGAGATGGATGCGATACCTGGGGTTGCGGCTCTTCGTACTCATGTTTCCCGCGATCCCGCTGGTCGCCGTCCGTCGGGTGATGCGTCTAATACCCTGCATGGGCTCCAACCGCCGCGGGGGACTGGTTCGGCTGTGACAAAGGAGGGTAAGAAGAAACGGCCAACCCACGTTGTTCGTATTCCGCCGCAGACACCTGTTCTGGCAGAGGAGTATAGGTACTGCCGTCGGGACCAACTGCTCAAGCCCATGAGGACACATCACTGTCGGATATGTGCAACTGTGAGTCCTTTTGTTCAGTATTCCAGCATTCTATCTCACCTCACCGGATGATCTAGTGTGTATTACAGTACGATCATCATGTGAGTACCCTTGGCTTTCGCGATACGATGACGCAACTAACACAAGTGTTTGTAATAAGTGTCCATGTATGTTTATTGTTCATAATACTTATACATGAAGCTTATTTGTTCGATTCTTCAGGGATTGGTCAATGCGTAGGAGCTTTCAACCGCAAGGTTCGTCTACTTTTATCCCTCACAAGGCTCTCTCACTGATTGGCTACAATACTCTCTTAGTTTTTCCTAAACTTCGTCTTCTGGTCTACCTGGTTCACCGCCTGGGTCTTCGCTACACTTTTGCCTCAAGTCATTATTGAGTCGAATGACGGGGCAAATATAGACGGACAGGAAGTCGGTGTCGTCGCGCTGTATGTCCAAGAAGCCTACCATCAGCTTTTCTGCATGATTAAGCTAACGTGCTATAGGGCCGGGCTATTTACTGCATTTACTGCGGGCCTTGCGGTTGGCCATACTCGATTATTGGTCCTCAACGCAACTACTGTCGAATCCCTTGGATGGGCTCGTACCCGGGATAAGGATAAGGCAAAGCTGGAGCTCATGTTTAACTTCTGGCAGTGTCGGTAAGTCCAATGCTTTGATTAAGCATCGATGATAGGTGGAATATATCTTCATATCGATTACAGGAAGCGGTACGAACAACGTAAGCGGTGGGAGGAAGAGTGGGGCCGGATCGAGCGTGAAGGGAACTTATGGTGGTTGGAAGACGCGCGAGCAAACTGGGAGCAGGTCATGGGTCATAGTGTCTGGGAATGGCTTCGTACGTTCTTACTCCCTTACTCCCACTTCATTCTGACTCATCTGTCGTCAGTTCCTATTGGCAGGAGTCCGAACGACGGCATGAACTACCCCGTGAACCCACGACACGATCATGACGGCAGGTGGAGGCCACGATCCGAGTGGCCAGAAGAGCTACGATAGTAATAGACCGTTCTTTTTATTTCTTTGCGCTTTGTTATGGATACTTTTGGGGGTTGTCTTGATTATATACCGTGCAACTTGCACTGATTTTGCTGGCCCAAACCCGAAGGCCATCCGGAGAAGTACGCTCGGATTGAACGATGAGTCTGCACTCCGAGAGTCTGAGTGGGACGATTGTTCAAGACTTCAAGTGGCGCCGTGGCGGGCCGGCGGTTGTGCTGTGTGCCAAGAAATCACATGACCTCGGGTTGTTTGCCGGATCAGGCGGCCGTTTTTCTCGCTTGAACGTCACTGACACAGCCATGGTGATATCTCTGAGTGCGACAACCAACGCCGCGCCAGCAAATATTTCGCAGCAAACTCTTAGTTGTCTGCGCTGATACCACAACTGTAAGCAATTCTATCGTCAGTGTCATTGCTTTGGTTATTTAACTGACCGAGCACCCCGGCGCACAGAAAAATGGCGATGTTTACAAACACTTTTCCGGAGAGCAGCTCACCTTATGCGTCTAAGCGTAACACGCTGGAAGCCAGAAAAATGACTCTGGTGGGTACAGTTGTCATGGCCCCTATTTATTCTATAATTGATTCAACTTTATTTATAGCCGGAGCCAAATCACCACCTACTCTCGCCGACTCCAATTCTGGACGATGATGCTCTTTCAGCAGAGTCACGCCTCGCGAGGCTGAGTAGGATACATAACTGTAAGATTATTTGACTCCCATAGAAAAGTTCTGCGACTTAACCGGGGCTTGAACCACTTGCAGACGTACTCCCGCCGGCTGTGAGAGATGCAAAACAAGCGTGGACCATTTGGTCACAAGGCATTGCTGTCACCGTAAGCATGTAACCCTTATTCAGGTCCCGTACTAGACCTCATATTTCCTAATTCAGACCGCATTATTTGCTGCCGTTGAGGCCCAACTCTTCAGTCTCATCGACGAAACCAACTCGCCAACTCCGCTGAACCAAGCCTTCCGGATTTTCTCCTATCTCGGTCTTCTCTCCAACCTCCTAGCCACAACGTCTGCCCTTTTCGTGCTCGAGCGTATTTCTGGTTTATCCACTCGCGCACGTAAACTCTGCCTTGAATCGCCTAACTCGCTCCCACGTCAGGTCTCAGATGGCCTGCCTCTCCCGCCTGATTTACTGCATCCACTCAAGGAGACTGCGCTTCTCCGCGCATTTGGAATGGACGCGACATGGGCATATACCATAGGGATGTTCTATCTATTCTCTTTCGCGGGTTGTATATCGATTTTCGTACAGCTGTCGTTGTACTTGTTCATTCGAGAGCCTGTGGCAGTTGCGGTTGTACTTACGGCGCTGATTACTTTTGGCTTGACGCCGTTGGTGGTACTTGCGCTGAGGATCGCGTACGAGTTTTTATTCGACTAGAAGTAATCTTGGTTTTTTTATGCTTTGTGTTGTAACTCTAGCTATCCTGTTGTGCTTTAATCCGTTCAAAAAAGTAAGTAACGTGCTTCCAGCGAGCCGATGAGGTGGTGGCCAGCGTATATACACTATGTGCCAAGGTTTCAAATGTCATGTTTCGTGTTCCTGTCTTACCTTGACTTACGCTGAGCCACATTTCCCGACAGTTTATCCATATATGCGTGGCCTGTGACCCACCCCTGTGCAGTGTGAATAGGATTTAATTGTTGAAACAAGTGGTCATACATGTTCAACCACTGGCTGACCCGAGCATCAGGACGTAGTGACCAGTGACCACACAATTGGTCACGTGTGACTCTTGGGTCCACATCGAACCAGGTCAACTTACCCCAATAATTCAATCCTCCGCCTCCGACCGGGACTAATTCAAGAGTACGAGATAGCTAAATTACTAAAGCGTGCGACAAGAGCCTACGCGAAACTATATACCAGTGATCAATCGCGACTACCTGATACCCGCACACTAGCCAAATCATCTACTTGTCTTGTCTTGCTCCCCTACTCCGGATGTCAACAGTTCACTCAAGCTTGAATGATGATTATGCTTTCTATCGTGTCTTTGGGGTACCAGAGCTGCTTTCCTTGATATATGGCTTCTTGAACAAAGCGGACTACGTTGGGGTGGCATACCTGTCTCGCCGTGCTTTTGCTTACACAGCACCGTTCGTATGGGAAGACGTTGATCTCATGCCTTTACTGCTCTTGATCCCGGAATCTAGCGCAAAAACTCATCATACGAGCAACACTCTCGATGACACCAAGATTAAATATTATGTAAGGTGACCCAAGCGGTGCGTGTATCTCGCTGACTTGAGTCGCTATAGACGTTCGAGATTCCCGCCGTATTTGACCTAAGTAGATTCAAGCTCTACTCACAGTACACAAGAGTGCTTAGAACATCCATGCCGTATTCGGTTGACTTTCCTGAAGAATTCCCAAACTCCAACGAGTCACTATTACCAGCCGAGACCCTAGTACCAAATCTAGAAAGCTTACTTGTTTGCACTTATTCTTATACTAGAGCAAAAAACGTCAACTGGATCTACAAATTTCTTACAAGTCGTCTGCGCGAGTTTAGGTTGCTGTCGGTGACGGGGCTTGAAGAGGGTGTTCGTGACCCACAGCTGGACCTGGAGACTTATATTGGACTACTCGACAAGATTAGTACAATATGTCCACAAATTGAGGTTCTTCACGCCCATGGAGCCGAAGATCGCCAGTTCCCTAGGAAAAAACACAAGAATCGGCCACCTGAGACTCAACCGCCCATGGACGTATGGGATAGATCCACTGCGCTAGGCCGTAAACAGTATGTTGGGGTCGCTTTTGAATATTAGGTTTCAAATTCTCAGTTTTGGTCCCCCCCCCCTTTATTGTCATACAGTCTCTTTAGCTTGCAGCATCTCCGCTCACTTTCAATCAGTGTACCTAGTCTCTTTCCCGGCCTCCTACAGGATCTGGGTGAACTACGACATCTTGAGGCTCTCTTTCTACATATCGACCAGGATCAGTCACACTCACGCGATAATGAGCCAATTGTTCTCTCCGATAACTCGTTCGTCTCTCTCCAACATTTGACACTTTCTGGATCTCACCCATCAGCACTTGTGCACTCGCCACGCTCTATCTTCCCGAACCTCAGGACTGCCACAGTTCACATGCGTAGCTTTGCAGGGTCTAACGATTGGTCTCGTGGTATAGGTTTATTTTCGAGCTTCGTTGACCCAGAGCTCGGTCAGAACTCTCCGGATTTTGTTCACCTATCTATAAAGCCTTTGAAGAGAGGAAATAATATCACACTCAACTGGCTACCCCCGGGTATATTCAAACACACATCTCTGAAATATCTGGAGACTAGTAACGTTCGGCTTAATTTCCGGTCTTTGATTGGATGGGAGAGTTTTTCAGCAGTTGTGCCACATCTAGAGGAGCTCACGCTGTGGAGCCAGGAAATCGGCATGTTGATGCTTAGCTTTATCGCTCGAGCGCTCCCATATCTCCGACTTCTTGTGCTTGATGCTCTTTGGCCTGATTCATCCGTGCCAGGGGCAGCGCATTTCTCCGGCAGTCTTCCTGTCATGACACCGATCAAAATTAAATGCAGGATTGGTCGCCCATCAGGCTATGCGAGTGGATGGAGCAAGAAACTTGTTTCTAAAACAGCAGGGTATGTGTTTTCGACTTCTCAAAACTCAGAGAATAAGAAGCTGCACAACTAGGTGTATCTATGCTTTCCGGCCAAATGCGAGGCTTGAAGTCAGAGACAAGTCGCAGAAATTAGATGTTGATTTTGCAGCTGATCTGAATGCGGCGATGCAACGGCTGAAACGGGGTGTTGTGTAGCGGGCTTATAATTTGAGGATACTGAACGGTATAAGTGGGATGGAAACGTGCATAGATTTAAACTTAACGCCTTGTTGCACAATCAACTGCCGAGTGGTCTGATAGTCTCTCAAAGTCAGACTTGTTGGGCGGCGGAGCCGCCGGATAGGGGCTGATTACGTGTGTCTTCCGTCTGTATATAGCCCGCATGTATACATCCGGTTGTAGGGGGGATTCTTCCGCCCGACCATCGTCCCTAGTTCATCGCAGTCGCGTAGTCGCGACGCTCTCAACCTCGCGCATCCAGACTGTTATACGGGGAACACCAAGGTGAAACCCAAGGTACCGTACAATTCTCTGATTCGAGACTGTGAAGTTCTGCTATTGCCCACCTTTCGGGACACTATGGCCAATCCACATAGGGGCCGGCCTCACGCTAAGACTATTTTATCTCTGGGTAACACGTTATACATCTGATAGTCTATCTGGTGAATGACTTATGTCGACTTGTTTGAGAGGTTATCATCGGGAAACCGTCGTCATCCCGGCCTTATCAGTGCTGAAACGCAATTGTATGCAAATTATTTGCAAATATCAGCAAATATCAGCGCATATAAGCGTCCCAAGCCCGCGGCTTCCTGTGATATCATTCACAAAACTTCGATAGCCGACTTTAATTGTTCCACACTTTAAGAGCATGGTCCTTATGATAAGTAAATTCATCCAGTTCAGTAGCGACCGACTTTGGATATATATCAGGAATTGGCGAGTCATGGCTGTTTGGCTATTTGGGCGGTGTCTTAATAGCCATCCAAATCTATAGACTGACAGGTGTCGATGCTTCTTCCACCAGCTCCCTCCTTCCCTCCTTCAATTCGCGGTTGGACTCTCAACCTAGGCTCAATCACACAAACATGCGCATGAGGCATCGATACCCCGAACACAGAGCAGACTAGGGGCTCGGTTGCTTCGTACAATTAATCGATCAATGTATGCGTCAGAAACTACTGGCTTGACACAAGCTCTAGATCTTTCAGGCTTGTATGTGCGAAATCAACAAAGCCATGAAGTTGTACGTTTGGATCGCTAGAAGATGTTCAAGGATATAGAGTAGACTGGTATCGCTGCTCGCCGTACGAATGGCAATGAAGCGTAAGAGCGAAAGGCTGTAACGATATCTCGGATATAAGCCAAGAACATAAGTGTAGCTACGTGGCGCACTGATTGAAGTAAATCCGTCTCAGAACTCTCACAGTCTATGAGGTGAGTCGGTTAAGACTTCTATAGACCTGACACCGCCCCTCGACTATTTAGTTTGTTAAGGTCTAGGCCTTAATACAGCGGGCTTACCCTTATCTCCCTAGCACACTATGCCTAGGCGATACTTGGCCTCTTACAACTAGAGTGACTTTAGGAGCCAACTATTCGAGTATCGCCCCTAACACGTCGCGATCTGGACCATCACGGCCTCTTGACGTCGTTGAGCTCCTCGAATAAGAATTCGGACCGAGTGAGAACTTCACATATCTCAACTTCATGATTGCGTCCACCGGCTGCAGGGCCCGGTGTGCTGGTCTTATATCGCGCACTGAGCAGGGCTCATGACGTCAATTTGAATAGCAGTCTCGTGACCTCCGTTGTGGCCAACACAGGACTAACGTCACCCAGCGGGTGGGATTCGATCGACGATGGTGTCCACAAGAAGGTACGTACCACTTAGAGACTCTGTATAGTGACTATCATCGAGAAGTGTCTAGCAAATCGAGAGCCAATTTGGCGGCGGATCCACTTGAAGAAAACCAAGTCCAAGGTTGGTTTTGCTCTTCTACGTTTGGCGCAGAAATTTATAAAACTTGGTCTAGAGCTTGAAAACGAGCATGAAATAAGACATTTACATGAAGGTGGGTGCTTACTTTACACATCTCAAACGAGTAAAAGGATAAATATTGAGTTGCAGACAAAGACCCAAGTTTGACGCCCGATGATAATCTATCAGAGCGAGACGATAAACCGACCCGTGACAAGAAGCGTGCACGTACAAGCCAGGCTACTTCACAAGCAGGCCGTAAGAAGTATGTGCGAGGGAAGCAGGGTGGACTGCAGGGTTTGATGAGGATGCCGATTGAGATATTCACCGAGGTCAGTCTTTCTAGTGTGCGAGATTAGGGGATTACACTGAGGTGCTTTCTGCGATTTTGCTTTTGTAGATCGCGTGTCTTCTTTGGCCTGAGGATCTGCTTACCCTCGCCTGGTCGAACAAGTTTTTCCATGGCGTGCTCTTTCAGCGCTCAGCCGTACACATTTGGCAATGTGCGCAGAGCAACGTTCCCGGTCTACCACCGTGTCCGTCCGAGTTAAATGAGCCACAGTACGCCGCACTTGTTTTCTCAAAGACTTGCACCGTGAGCAGCATATGTATCTCATGACGTGCGGCAATTTGTACTAAACCGTACATAGTTGTGTGGCGCAACTGCTACGGCCCGACCAGACGTTTACTTGGTCGCTAGGCTTTGTAGCTCGTGTCGTGACACCGAGTAAGCTTATAATTCTAAAAGACAGGACCGGCTGACAGTTCTCGTAGGCTCCAGGAACTAAATTCGAGGGAGGATCCGTTAGTTGAACTCGACCTGATCCGCTACTCGCCTGGTTTGTGATCGTGCTTGAGCTCTTAAGATTTGCTCACGGCTTTGTCCGTAGATACTAGACCAAAGCGAGTTACCTCGGACGATTCGCGGACTCGATATACCAAAGGCGCAGTTTTTGGGTTCAAATCCGAGATTGAGGAGGCGCGTGAGATACGGCAGTCGTTTCTCCGTAAGAGGAACAAGCAAGGTCTTGCTAAATGGGAGGGCGAGAGACGTCTAGCCGCTCAAGTAAGAGACGAGGTGCGATATTTGAACTCAACTATTGAATGTTACTTATTTATCTCCTCATCAGCATGCCAAACAACTTCGGAGGTATCTTGGAGCTGTCGCGGGCTCGCGTGAAGAGAAGGTAGACCAGCTCAAAGAGCAACGACAAAACATGTAAGCTGAATATCGTGAAGCCATGCGATTGACTCGCTAATGGAGTCTAGTATCTTTGAGCGGCTCAAGGCACTCAACTGGACGGATGAGGATCTAGTCTTCAAGGGTCCTGAAGCAAAACCATGGCACGCTCTTGTGAGCGCCCCGAAGCCACTCACCGATCGAAGTACGTTGTAACAGCCACTCTAAGTCGTATGGCTGACAATGAGTTTGTCTAGTCTGGACGAACATGCTACCAAAGCTTACACAGATACTCGAAGAGAACCGAGAGCGCCACGCCCTTGAGGCAAAGAAGCAACGACGAATCGATCGACTCACCTGCGTGGATAGGTTCTTGATGCGCATGAAGTACTTGGAACATCCATTCGAGCCCATCTTCCAGGCACTCGGTGTCCCCACTCCCCCACCTCCTGACTTTGCGGGGCCTAGCACACGATGGGCGTCTATCATCAAGAAAAACGAGCCTCAAGCGGCAAATCCATTCCCGAAGTCGCTGTCGGCCTTGAAGTGGGAATGCCTGAAGGAGTTTGATGAGACAGAAATGAGCATCGAGGAGGTCGAGGCAAAGCTAGAGGGGCGGAAAGATGTGATCAGCGAGAAGGTGCTGGAGTGGAGGGCACTCACCGAACAGCAGCTGGTCGAACGCCTTGGGCCTGAGCTTAGCAACGCTCAAGACGAGGCTGTCCTAGTGGTGAGCGCTTTATCCGAGGCTTATGTCGTTCTACCAACCTATTCTACCGTCGCTTCAGATTGACAACAATACGGACTTGGCCACACAACTGTCTCGCAATACTCGCCTGCTGCTTCGTGCCGACACAGTCTTCAAACAAGTAGCATTTGACCCGGATGACAAATTTAAGATTCCATATTCAGCGCCATGTTACTACCCCCGCTTCATCAGCTCGGTGGACGACCATCTCCACTTGCGGGAACGTCACTATTCTGCTTGGCAAAAAAAAGCCGTGAGCCTAGATCTTTATGCACGGGACACCAAGACGGAGAGGGTTGTGAAGCTGATGCTGCAAGATCTTGGTCTGCCGGATGTTTCGCATATTGAGCTGAAGGTTATGGGGGAAAGGTTCATGTGCGGCAGGTGTTGCGACTATGAACCTGACTCTTGGACATCGTTTGTACGTTGCTCATCACGCGCAATGAAGCTGTACTGACAATTGGCATATCTAGGTCTGGCACTTCCTTAGAGAACTTGACACTTGGGACCGCCGGGGCAACGCTGTTCAACAACTGCCTGTTCGGCATGGTATTGAATTGCGGAATGTGCACGACATCGAATCCCCAAACACAAGGCCGCTCGTCCAACTTCTATCGCAAGAATTGGCTTCCAAGTTGAAAGAGGCCTTCGAAAACAGCTGGCTGCGCCCACAATGTTATCTGTGCCAGGCAGCTGGATGTGATTCCTTTCGCACTAGGTTCATGATCGATCACATGAAGGATAGGTGAGCCTTAACCAAACCTCACCCGTCGTATTCCGCCTTAACTTCCACCTAGGCATGATGTGACGGACCCAGTCGAAGGAATCCACTACGGAGACTACCACGACGGGCCGTCCAAGTCGAGGGACGAATGGTATGAGAAATGGGATGAGTACCACGATGCTCTTCTGGAGGCGGATGATGCCTAAGTACCATCTATGCGCCAGCATCTGGGAGTTTCAAGGGTGGGCTCCCATCGAAGGACAGCGAATTGATGGTTGTAATGAGGCTTGGGTGTTGGCTCGGCTATACCTTGCTTAATTTTACTTGTACATTATTCTATCTTATTTTCTTTTGAGCAGACGAATCGATAATGTCACTTGGCGATGTTTGTCGCAGTTTGAGCTTGCTCGGTAGATAACGGTTGGTATAGAGTCTACAGAGCAAAAATCATCGCTCATGGGCGGGGGATTGTGCTGAAACTGGTCATTTATTGGCTGTACTGTCGGCCTTAGCGTTGATCGACTCGCGAATCATCGACAGAAACTTTCCGTCAACCACGCCTAACCTTAACTTTTACCTAGGCATAACGTGATAAATCTGGTCGAAGGGCTGCGCTATGGAGGCTTGTACGGTCGACCATCTGCGTTGGGGGCTAAACAGTATGAGAAATGGGATGTGTATCACGATGTTTTTCTAGGGGCGGCTGGTACCTAGGACCTATGTTCATGCGAGGACACGGATATGTTCTGAGGGGTAGTAGATCCTAGTGGAGAACCAGCCAGTTGGGGGCTTAGAGGCGGCCGCTATGTCTCGTTTAATCTTGTTTATACCTAACTTATACCCTTGTTTCTTTTTCGTGATGAATTGTTGGATCAGTTTCAGGTCCAAGATTTCCGAGTTCGCGAACTCATTTACGCCGAATCAGGATAGCCCCTGCAAGCTAAATCACATGCACCCTTGATGAACAGGCAGGTGGTTATTGGTAAATCCTATTCATCAACCACGACCGGCTCACAACTTCTTGCATTCGTCAACGTTCAGTGGACCACCTACGAGCCGAGACTCCGGGCTGCGACTCCATAGCGAGAGGCTAACATTCTTGTGCTGATTAATTCCGCCGGCCGTCTCTACAAGAACCACAAACGGGAATACAATACTATCAAATTTTCCGATTTTAGGAGTCTTGCTTCATCCCGTTACGGAAATGCCCCTATCTCAACTCGAACAGAACGATCAACTTTCGGCGCCTGGTCCAAGTCCAGGTTTGAGGTATGTTCAAACGTTTTATTCCCACTTCTCCCCGGCTACGACCTCTGACTCTTGTCGAACAGCGTACTAGTTCGCTCTCAAGCCCGGTATCATGACTTTCGATAAGCCTTGCACTACTGACGGGATTGATCGCATGCACGGACCTGGTGAACAAGGTCATATGAAGAGTTTTGTCATGGCTGAGGTCTCTCCTAATGCGTCCACCGATGTCGAGTTGGATACCAGCGTGAACGTTCCGCCTCAACCCTGGACGCACTGGCTCCTGTTTATAGTCCTAGTCATCCTCATCAGCGGTCCAGTACTCTGCTTGTCCCTCTTTTTCGGTTGGCGCCGTGCTCTTGGTGTACTAGCCGGGCCTGGGTCATCCTTCGGCGCAAGTGCCACGGCGAACACTAAGCTCGGATCCACCCTCGATTCAGATGCAGCTATTTCAACAAATACGTCTTCTGCTGGGGCTCCATCCTCTATGGGCACGGATTATTGTGCTAGTTCTCTTTCTCATCCCCAACTCCCTAGGTGGGTGTACCTATTCATTATGCCTATATCTGAGCTAATCTTTCTACTCTAATTAGTAGTGAAGAAAATTGTGCGAATATCCTCAAACAGGCGACCGGCTTGGTCAAGAAGCCTTACTTAAAGCCCCTCCACTCAAAATACAAGTCGGTCACTATCCGGCCACTCATTGTGACGCGGAACGCGCCGCCTCATCGATACAGGGGTCCGCCAGCAATCACATCTCCCTACGACAACGCGATCCCGAAGGCATTCTATCACGGCCTCAAGGTCGCTCGTGACTCGTGGAGCCGTCATCTGGCATCTCATCCCCCAATCTTGACCGGTAGTCGCGAGCGCAGCTTCGCTATTCGCGAGGAGTCACGCGCCCACGTCCAGGCGCTTGTTGCCGCTTTGCCAACTATCGCTCTGGAGTCCACTCAAGCTCCAACGGTGGTGCACCCTCTAACTGCGCGCAATGGCCAAACCCACTGCAAGAGCTCAAGCATGAGCGAATGGCTAGCAGAACTCATGAAGGCGAACAATCCATCGGTTGTGGTTCCACCTTCCGAGCTCGCCAAACTCGCTTCTGTCTTGGGGAGTCCGCCATCTTCACCAGAGTCTACTCCACCCACAACGCCTACGATTAGCGCGCTCACATCGCTCGATGGAGAGGCTAAATCTCGCACGACAGTAGCCGTTGAAGTGTCCCACGAGGACAACTTCAATGCCTACTAAATCCAGGTCCGATTTCGGCCCTCGTCATTTTCAATATCTTTCATTTTTTTTCCTTCCTTGGGCTCGCGGGATCTTCTCAGAAAACTACAAAACTCACAAAAAAAGGAAAACCACAAAACCCAAAAGAATTGGCTTGGATTCAGATTTGTTTATCCTCATTGGTTGCTTTTTTTCTTGACCCGATTGCTCTTCCTCAAAATTTCTGGTCCTTCTCGCTCCTACCTGGATTAGAGCTGTATGTTACTAACGCAGAGGTGCTAGTGGGTGGTACTTTACACGAACATTAAATGTTTCTGGAGCTGATTAGCTATCCTTAATTAGATTAGCTAGTGTTTGATCATAATATTGGTCTCTATAAGCCTCGCCCGTGTGAGCTAGAGAAAACATCTGGAGCTCTTGATATAGCACTCACTTCGTTTGCCGTTTTGGCGCCCCACTAGGTCTTTACACGATCTGTCTTCTAGGTACTGCCGGTGCGAACGACAAGGATCTATGCGCAGTATTGACCCAACACGACTCATAAGTATCCAACAGAATTTTTCAGCGGCTACTCTCCAGCATTTAACTACTTACTTATACACCTTGACCATCCTTCCCTTATTATTATCTTTTCATCATTCACATCCTCGGTGAGCGTCTTTGTCTTATCACACTCTGAACCCTAGCTGACATAACCGACACGAACCAAACAGCTCGCCCATCCTCCTTCCTTCTTTGGCAATCTATTCCCTACAACTCCCCAGCATGGGCTCATACTTCGGTATGTTAGTTTCCACTACCTATGTTGATCCAATAGTCCCGTTCCATCATCGTCTAATCACTCCTCGTTCGTCAAGTCAGATTCTCCGCGAACTCCGAGCATCTACGTTATACGCTCTGGGCCGTTTGGAATCCGGCGCCGTCGTAGACTTCCATATCCCCCTCCCCTCGCCCCACCACTTCCCAACTCAGAGCAGCTCAGAGTACTCCTATCTCCTGTCGAACCCCAGATATGGAGCCCGCAGAAGCCGAATTCCATACGGGGATATGTCCATGCTTATTTTCGAAATTTCTACGGACACTTGTTGACAAAGATGCAATGAGAGGCTACAAATACTCAATGCGGAATCTTACATACAACAGAGCCGCCGTCCAGCTAATGATATGCTTTTAGATAGCATTTATTGATATTTATTCAGTGTTACCAATTTCATTTCATTTCATTTCAGAACGGTCAAATATACAGCAAACATTATGGAAACAAGAATTCAAATAGCTCAACCAAGCCAGCCGACCCCAGTCGAAGATACAAAAACCTATCCTTGGGCAACACTAACCCCGATGGCCTTGTTTAGATGAATATGTTTTCCCTTCTGAACGACCCCTTCTTCTGTCATCCAGCGGACTCGAGAATAAGGGCCGCAGATGACAACATAGGATGATCCTCCAAAGTGGAACATTCCAAGCTCCTGACCCGCATC
>WSTH01000423.1:0-24944 GCA_019616345.1 Ceratobasidium sp. 395
GGCCGGGATTTTAGCCCGGCCATCCAGGACGAGGAGGTCCTGGACGCGATTCGAGACGCGTACAACCAGGACGCGCGACTCGGCAAGGTTGTACAGCACCCCGGCGAGCACCCGGAATTCCAGGTGGACCAGGGGCTACTGTACATAGCCGAGCGCGGTCAGTTGTGCGTACCGAACGCCTTCGTCAAGGGACGAAGGGTCAGCGAGATCCTCATGGATCTCGCGCACTCGGCGCTCGGCCACATGGGCCGAGCGCGTACCTTGGCGTACCTACGCCAATGGTACTGGTGGCCAACCATGGCCGCCGACGTGCAGGAATACTGCAAATCCTGCGGCACCTGCCAGATGATGAAGACATCTACGCAGCGGCTGCAGGGGCTGCTCCACAGCCTGCCGATACCGACCCGACCTTGGGGGTCGATCGGTATGGACTTCGCCGGGCCATTCCCGGTGTCGGATGGCTATGACTATCTAATGATAGTCATATGCCGGTTGACGTCGATGGTGCACCTGGTGCCCACGACGACAACCGTCACGGCCACGGAAGTGGCGGGCCTGATGGCTCGGGAGGTCGTGCGCCTGCACGGTCTCCCCGACTCGATCGTTTCCGACCGAGACCCAAAGTTCACCTCCACCATGTGGAGGGAACTTCACCGTATCCTGGGCATCAAGCTATTGATGTCCACCGCGTTCCACCTGCAGACTGATGGAGCATCCGAGCGCGCAGTACGCTCGGTAAGCCAAATCATGCGGACGGTCGTGGACAGCGACCAGAAGAACTGGTCGCAGACATTGTCCGCGGTCGAGTTGGCGCTGAACTCGAGTGTCAGCGCCAGCACGGGGTTCGCCCCGTTCGAGCTCAACTACGGTTGGCTCCCCCAGCTAATAAACCGGCCACGAACCAATACCCCCTTTAAGGGGGTCCAACAGTTCGTGGACCGCGCGGTCGAGAACCTCGACCGCGCGTTCGATGCGATTCTCGCGAGTCGCATCGCCCAGCGCGACCAGGCGAATAAACACCGGCGCGCCGATGACCCACTACTGGAGGTAGGCTCTAAGGCCTATCTCTCGACGGAGAACCTGGCTCTCCCCAAGGGGCGAGCCGGAAAACTCCTGCCCAAATATATTGGGCCGTACGCGATTATTGGCCGCAACTCGGCCAAATCAACGTATACGCTCGAGCTCCCCGAGGAGCTCAAGCGTCGTCGGATCCATCCGACGTTCCATGCGCGCCTATTACGGCCGCATTTCCCGAACAACGACTCGTTGTTCCCCGGCCGAGAGGCCGGCCATTACTATGACTTCGGGGCCGACCCCGAGCATGAGTGGGTGGTTGACGAGATCGTCAACCACCGCCGGGACGAGGAGGATTTATCCTTCCTCGTCCGGTGGGCCCATGGGGACACCACCTGGGAGCCCCTGGCAAATTGCCAGGAGCTAGCGGCACTCGACCGCTACTTGGAACTCCACGGCGTGGACGTTCCAAGCAAGCTTCCGGAGTAGTAACCGCCGGGCGGTTAACCCCGGAAGTACTTGCGGTTGAGATTGGACCGCCCGCTGAGTAAGCGGCACGTGGCAAGGGAAAAATTTTCCCTTGCCCTGGGGTACTTTACCCATATTCGACCACCACCGCCACGCTCCGAACCCATGTCCCGGAACGCGCAACAACCCGCGAGCGACGCGCCCAACGCGCCCGCCGCTACAGCGTCGGATTCTACCGACGCTGTTGCCGACACCCAGATGGCGACCGCCTCGCCGGCCGTCGCCATCGTGTTGCTACCACCAGTAGCGACCCTCCTGGAGCTCGGCGCGTATATTGCCGACCCGGCGCTTCACGCGCCCATCCACGCGTCCGGATGCTCCATCTGCGACGCGTACGTCGCGCACCTCCGCACCGCCCTGGCCGACCCGGCGCTACGCGCCGTACTCGCCACCCTCGCCGCGGCGGCCACCGCGTCCTCGGGGGCGACTGCGGAGGTTGCGGCGCTCAGGAGCCAACTGGCTCATGAGCGCGGGGCTCGGGAACAAGCCGAGTCCACCATGAAAGCGGTGCTCAAAACTCTCGGTTCGAGCACCAGTCGCCGGGATGCGAGCTCGTCCCGGGACAACGACCGACTGCGCCGCGAGCGCGACATGTACCGCGAGCAGGTCGAGGACCTCCAGGACCAGATCCGGGAACTGGAGGATGACAACGACCGCCTCGAGGCGGAGTGCGACCGCCTCGCCGTCGAGGAGTCCCGCAACCGGAGGAAGCCGGCCGCCACCACCCCTTCCCAGTCGTCCACGGCCGAGCCGCAACCTCCGGTGGCGACCAAAACCCCCGCGCGTGCCGCCCCGGCACACGCGTCCACTTCCGCGGCGGGCGCATCTGCCCCCGCCGCCTCGGCACACGCGCCTCGCGCCGGTGCCAGCTCGGGATCCGCGAGCACCCCGTCGGCCGGAAGGGGGGGGAACACGTCTTCAGGGCGCCCCCTCAAGTTTTTCGACGAGGCGACCGACGAGGAGCACGCGCGATTCGTGCGCGAGGAGTGGGACTCGCCCGACGACGAGCCCTCCTCGCGCAAGCGCAGCCGCGGCAGGGGCAAAGGTCGGGCCGGCGCACCGCTCGAGGGCAGCGCCGCCCGAACCTCGGGCCCATCGCGCAATACCAGGGCGGGGATTGCTCCTCCCCGCCCCATCGCCCGCGGCAGTCAGGAGTGGCGCCAGGTGCGCGGCCACTGGTTGCCCATGAGCGCCCTCCCGTCCGCTGCCAGCCGTTGGGAGCGGATGTCGGACGCCGAGATCTCCGCCGCGATCTCGGGCGAGGCGCGCTGGGAAACGGGAAACATCAACGTTACCCAGCGCGAGTTGTACGAGGCGGTCCAAGGAACGCCCACCCGGTCCCGGTCCGACCTCGTCAACCGCGTCCTCGCGTTCGCCACCGAGATGGCGGACGCGAGCAACCACCCCCTCCTCCAGAGGCGGTGGCCGCCCGAGATCCGAGTCGGGGAGAACGGCGCGGCCAACATCACCGACGTGTTGGCCCGCAACTGGTTGCTTGCCCTGCGCGCCATGCATCATGGGCAAGGCAACAACCACTTCTGGGGCCGCATAGAGTCCCTCCTCGCGGCCCTCCTCGCTCGACCCGGCCGCTACGCGGACCGAGTCGCCGCCCTGTTCCCGGCCGCGCCGGCGCCTGAACAGGACCCGGAGAACGAGACTCGGCTCACGCCCGAGCACTCGTTCCCGGTCTCGTCGTTCCTCGAGCCGAACGATATCGCCGAGGACGACGTCGTGCGATGGCTCTTCGAGCAATTGCGCGTCCCGCGTCGCATCGCGACGCTCTCACTCAGCCCGTACTTCCAACGGGCTGAGCGGATACGCATTGCGCGGGATACGTGGGCGCATGTGCGCCAGGATACGGCGCTGCCGTTGTCCGCCGCGCGTTGGATGGATCGCCAGCGCGATCACATCCAGCGGTTCGGGTCCGCCGACTTTGTATCGCACGCCGTAGAGAGGATCGCCCTCTACGCCGAACCCGGGTCGCGCGCCGTCGTCTGGCAGTACCCGCGGCATCCGAACGCGCCGTTGGCGCTCGACGCCGACTTCGGATGGATAACATCCGAAGTCAATAACTTGTTCCAGCCGCGATACGACGCGGCCGTGCAGGTTCTCGAAGCCGACCAGCCGCCGCCACCGTACGGCGGGCCTGATGCTTCGACCGACCCGGATCAGCCTATGTCGGACGCGCACGGCGCGTCCTGAGGGGGGGGGTGTAAGGATGGCGGGCCAGGGACTGTGTGTCACCTGACCCATTTCTTTTTTCATATATATGCGCTCATGTAATCTTGGTTTTTCGTCTTTTGTTCCATCCGTACTCGTGTGCTCAATCCAGCCCAATTCCTACGTCTGTTACGCCGGCACGCTACGCGCTGCCGAAGATTACATTCGCGCATATCTTATTCGTGAGGTCCAACGACCTTTCATCGGTTTCGTCGCCGACCCAGTCGACGCGACGTACACCGTCCTTAGTCGATCGGCGACCGGTCGCGCCCAGACCCTGCACGCACTCTCGCTCGAATATCCGACCGACGCGCGCACGCTCCTTGCTCGACACGATCCACACTCCGCCTCGCACACCCACTCTTGTAGGGTCGCGTACTGTACTGGCGAGAGATGAACGTCGGTCCCGGTCCCAGCCGACGTCGACGCGACGTTCCGAATTTCAAATGTCCCATGTCACAGCTCGCGTCGACGCAGCAGTAGGGATTGAAACGGATAATCCGGATAGCCGCGTGGATGAATCCGCAGATAATAAGCGCATCCGGATTCCGCGCGGATAACACAGCCACCATATCCGCACGGCCGCCAAATCTAGTAACAATTCCATACATGTATTATACTACAAATTTTACATATGCTTCTCGAGTTTCCGAGCGACATTGTCGAGGCTTGGGAGCAGTGGCGTTCCGTACCACGAGCCGACAGCCATCTGAGCCTGAAACGACTGAACCGACATCTGATGTTGCAGGTGATTAATCATCAGTCGCCCGCACGAAAAGGCTCGTTCAGCGTCAACCGAGGACGCTGTCGAACGCTAGACTGTCAGAGGAAGTAACAGAGCATATGTGAGAGCTTGGCTCACCTGGTGCCGTAAGAAAGTCCAGCGCAAAGCGAGCGATGCGGGGACGTTGAGCCAGTCGGGAGCTCCAATACCCGAGAACCCCTCCAGATTGAGCAATAACTGCCGAGTGCTCAACTGCTGTGCTCAAATACTCTGTCATAGAGTCGCGTTCAAGGTGAGGCGGAGGTGCAGCTGAGGACGTGTGGCGTTGTGTCCATATATTACTATCATCCTGTAAACATTGATAGAACTTATTAGCCAGCCGTGTAGATCGAGCAATAGCTTCAGAGTACCTACCAATGGCTGGTGGGATACTGCGCTTTTGGGCTGTGACGGGTTGCGCGCTATAAAGCGATTGATAATTCGGCGCTCAATCTGGCCAATGTCAAAGGTAGGGCAGTGTTCAGCAAACCACTTGAGTTTCCGGTCCGGGCACATAACTAAGTAAGGGAAGTATAAATTGGTTGTACCGTGGAAAGACTGTATATTTAAACTATGCTTACCAACTGCAATTAGATAAATGTCTGTCTGCTCTAGGATCGTACCCATGTACTTATCCCAGACTAGTAAAGCAGCCTGAGCTGCAATGCGTGTGATGCAATGAAGGCCCTTTTGTAGAACATCGTTGCGTACATCACAGAGTCGAGAGCGAAGAGTCAGCATGATTGGGATGATGTCGTGGATGAGGGGAACCTCTTTTTGTGAGAAGAGGTTTGTCGGTTCTGCAAATATCTACAGAACCCAGCGGTAAGTTAGCGCATATATGCACAAAAGCGAAAGTACATACTGCTAGTACTTGACAAAGCTCATCTGCCAGGTCCCATTGCTCTGAGCTGAGCTCATAGTGCCGAAGGTTGAGTGCCCTGTTGCTGGTCAGCAGCCGAACTTGAGTCTGGAAATGCAAATGGCTTTTCAGAGCCGTGTGATCGGTATTCCACCGAGTAGCTATGCGTCAAGCTAGGACCTTGGCATCACCCTTAAGGTTCGGGTCGCTCTCCACTAACTGCTCAAACTCAGTCAAGAGCTTTGGTGAGTCATTCACACGTCGCGCAAGGCCAGCAACCTGCGCATATAGCCAATAGGTAAGCTGGCTACAATTGGTTTGAAGGGCAACTTACTTTGGGCATGATACGGCGGGCACACTCTAGCTCCTCGCCGCTGAGCTGAGCTCCCGAGGTGACCATAACCTCTATCGCCATCGCACCAACCCCCTTGATTACTCTATCATCATGCTCAAGCTTGTCGGGGTCGATGTCTTTGGTTGAGTCGTCAGGCTCTTGATTGAGGGGGTCGCTGGGAGTTGTTGCTGCTTGATTTTGGTTGGAGCTTGTCTCTGTACCTTTAGAGCGGCGAGGGGGAATTGAAAAGAGCGACATAAACGCCTAAATGCGAAGCTTATAAGTACATTAAGATTTGACATATCTTTCGTAATCGCATACCTTAGCCATGAGGTTAAGAATATGAGCAAAGCAGCGAGTGCGGGCGTCATGTCCACCAAAAGTGGGTACTAGCTCATGAAGACGCACGGAAAGTGTGTCGTTATTTCCCGCATTGTCAGCGCATGTAGAGAGAATCTTTTTAAGTATGTTAGACGCTGCTATTTATATATATAGAATATACTTACTTTATCTTCAATGCCAAAACGCTCGAGACACTCCTCGACACACTGGGCCAGATAGTTGCCGGCATGCGCCTCAGTTAGTCTAAGAGGATGATAAGTTCAAAGCGAAGGGAGTAGAAAGTGGATACTTACCAAATGAACTCAAGAATGGTTCGCCACATTTTTCCTTCCGCATACCAGAAGACAATCACGCCGAGATACGACTGATGCGTTGGGCTTGTCCACCCGTCAAGCGCCAGATGAAGTGCACCTGGAACAAGCTAAGGGCGAGATATCACGTCAGTAAGGTACTCAAATGTAGGAATGTAAAGCCTACCTGGAGGTAGCGAGCTGCATCCTCTGCTGTGTCTGCATATATGCGTCGCACATCAGTCGAGACTGTTTTGCCAGTCGGAAGCAATGTTCCAGGGCGAAGCATTTCGACTTCTTGTCTATGGAGCTCGTCCACCACTGACTCAAATGGGCGACGGTCTCAGGCACACCGAAGAGCCAGAATTGCCCGATGGTGAGCAGCCGAGTAAGAGAGCGGAGGGTAAGCCAAAGTCCTACGGGGGATGGCAACACCCCGCTCGCGGTCGCATATAGTAGCTGAAGTGATGAGGTTACCGGTACCGTCGCCGTTACCGAGGCGATCGCGATACTGCGAGTTATGGCCTGGATGGTTATACTTGCAGTCAAAGCGAACCACAAACTTCGAAAAGCGACCATGACCGTTGGAATGGCGTTCAATGGCGGGGTTGTAGTGGTCATACACCGAGGACCTCCATGGTCCACGCGTTTCAGCTGAGTTATAGTAGGCTCGAACAGTAAGCAAATAATTCCTCTCATCTCCGAAGGAGTACAGCACTTACCAAGTATCAGAGCGTCGTCGTATTCCTCTGCCTCGAGCTTGGCATCGGTCATGGCATTTATGCCCTTGCAACGCTTTGCACGTTCGCGTGGAGGTTCAGAGGGCGCCGGGCGCCGAACTCCCCGTGAAGAAGAAGGTGCGAGGGGTCTGGAAGACATGAGGGGGTGTTGTATGCATTCCCTCATCTTTCAGACTCGTATTTATCCTGAATATTTGTTCACTGCTCGACTAACTCTGGAGTTTTGAGTGTGCGAGCTCCACGTCAGCCAAGGTACTGTAGTAATCATAATTGTATTAACATGTAGCGACGCGCGAGGCCGTAAGTGTCAATAGAAAATGGAGTCTGTAACGTCACAAACACCCCTTCGTTAGTAAGGTCAAATTTTTGTCACACTTCGGAGCTGAAATCGAAAAGAGCGACTATATTATAGATTTTATGTACAATAAGCCAATAAATGCACTACTCCGAGTCCAAATCCAATTTATTGTCACTAACATACTCGTATTGTTCATCATGCCGAACAATGTTTAACGGAAGTTGGCCAGAAATATCGCAAAAAACGGAAGGGTCAATTGCATAATAGGTGGCATCCGGTCCACAAGAGTAAGTGTTTCAAGTATGGCTGTTAGTAACTGTTCTCATGTCACGTCCCATCCAGGCTATGTTAATACAGATTTTGCGAAATTTTGTCACGCGGAGCAAGCGCCGTGTTAGTATAATTGTGATCACTACAGTATGAGTCAAGCGCGAGTCAAGCGCATTTTTATCCGATTTTGGCAGAATTCTGGCGCTGTACTGCGCACTTTGACGCTTTGTCTAAACATCACGCGAACTACATCACAAACCCCGCCCGCTCCGCGCGTGCTCCACACTGACTCGCGCGGCCGAGTCATCCGCGCCATGAATTTCAAATTCATCCGCAGATACAGTCAGCGTATCCGGATAAGGCTTATCCGTTTCACTCCCTAGGTGGAGGTGTGGGGAGCTGTGTCACGTGACAGCATCAGAGTGACTTGGCGGGCGCATTCGCCAAGCACGGGGTTACTCGCCGACAGTCACAGTATATGCTGTATGTAGTCTATGTAGTCGGAAGTGTTGTGCAAATGAGAGTGCCGATGCGATTCTACCGGACACTGAGTCAATCAGCCGTTGAAGGTCGTGGCGGGTGATTAAGAATAAAGTGCGCGTCGGGGCGGGAGTCGGGGCTTCCTTTCAGACTCGGCGGACATCACTCCTACCCTTCGGTATGATCTTAGGCTCGACTGAAAGACCTCAAATTTCGTCCGACATCTATGTGCACTTGTCCAAAGCCTGTGAAGAGATCCAAATCCCAAAGTTCAAAGGCTCGGAGATACTCGTACGGGCAAAAATATGCTGTTTCTGCGAGCGTCACGTAAAACTTGGTGCTGGTTCTTCAGACTACTCATTACAGCAACATATGTCTTTGATTGAGTGCAAGAAATCGCAAGAGTCTTTCATGCAGTCTGCTTGTTCCTTAGATTCCCTTCTGTACTCTGAGTCCAAGCCACCTTATGCGAAGCTCTCTAACAATATATCTGAGCGGGTTTCTTACTCTCAGCTAGCTGCTGACTCTATGTATTCTTCATCTACCACCCTACCTGATTCGATGATGGTCTGGCCTGATATTCAGCCAGCACACGAGCGACAGTGGGACTGCCCTGGCGCATATTATGACTATGGCAAAGTCTCAATGTTCAGCCATTATCCGTGGCACCTACATGACACCAATCTTCTGAGTTACAGCCTTGCTTTTATTGACCCAAAAGGCAGATTCGTCCGCGTGCATAGCGACAAACGCTATCGGAAATCGTCTGGGCCAGGCACAGTGTGCAACGCATGCGACCAGGTTGTACTCGGTCGCCAGTTTCAAGATATCATACGGCGTGCAAGTCCTGACAGTGTAGTACCACCCAACTTAAACATTCAGTTCCGAACCCATGCACAACTTTGGGACCTAGCAAAGGAGAAAACTGCGCAAATAAATGCGCACCAATTGAAGGTATCAACTTCTCCGGTGTCTACTCGTCTACTGGCGGAACTGATGCGATCCGCTTGTAATAGGAAATGGCTGCTCAGCAACACATACAGACGCTCTCTGGTCGTATGGACGACCAAAAGAGACTGGTATTTGCAATCTCACAGTCAGATGATGCCGCAGTAGGTCGCATCGTCGATTCAGCCCTACGGCAGGGGGCTGGAGTCGATACAATTATCAATAGGCTTGTACTAGCTCAACAAGGCCTGTATCACCCTCATAACTACACGGTTAGTATGGATATGTTGAGTACTGGTGTAATAGACATCCAAACGCTGATGTTCTTCTCATGTAGCAACGATTGTTTGATCTCGTTGGATTGGTGCTCAAGATTGGCGGGCCCCGCTTAGCATTTGCTGTAGCAAAAGCTATGCATCTCCCAAGTATTAGCACAGTCCGTGGCCGTCTGGATCTACCTGCGCTTCGGCCAAGCGTTGGATTCCCTACTAAAGACGAGATAACAACGAATATCGAATCATTTTTTGGCCATAACACCAAAAGACCTAGCCCTCGTTCACGGGTTGGGCACTCTCTTCTCATGGATGAGCTTGCAGCACAGCCTCGGCTTTGCTACTCCCAGAAACTGGACCTTATAGTTGGATTTGGCCGACATTTTGATCACTTAATTGACATGAAGGATCTAAGCACGCGACCTGACGCTCTAGAGGTACTCGGGGTGTCAGTAAGTGTGCAAAAGGCGCACGTGATCCGCCCTCGTCGAGCTTGATGTCACAGATTTTTTGGGCGTAGATGATACGTAGACATGCACCACATATACTGTGTGTTTTGGGGGTGTCTGAGGCTCCGTTTGGTGGGCTTGCGAGGGGCGCGCATTGCACCCCCTTTTGAGTAATGTTTTGGTTGTACCGCGCCACTTATTGGTGTGAGCAAAAATATCTGCTTCTCAATTGAATTTGTTACCCCACATCATACTATTCTAGTGCTCTCAAGTCCACACACACCCTGTGCATGAAATGAACGGTAGTTCAATCTGCAAGAGTTACTACAGCACATCAGTTCTACCCTGCTCTGCCCACAAGCCAGGTGTTTAAAGACCAAAGAGATACCCAGATGATGCTGTGGACCCCTATACGTCATTTTGACTCCTTTTGACTAACTCTAACACTGGTGGAAAAAGGTTTCCCTTGACTGCGCTTATCCTTGATTTACATAGGCAGGATATATGCACCTCACCACATCAGTTGCCATCCTTAGTACATCATTTAAATAGTGCATACAGTCACTTAAGATGCTATATGCTTAACTTAGAAGCAGATATCTTTGCTCACACTAATAAGTGGCGCGGTACAACCAAAACATTACTCAAAAGGGGGTGCAATGCGCGCCCCTCGCAAGCCCACCAAACGGAGCCTCAGACACCCCCAAAACGCACAGTATATGCGGTGCATGTCTACGTATCATCTACGCCCAAAAAAATCTGTGACATCAAGCTCGCCGACGGGCGAGAACTAGAATACAAGCTCGACGAGGGTGGATCACGTGCGCCTTTTGCACACTTACTGACACCCCGAGTACTGCTGAAGCTCAAGGCTTTACTAGACTCTGGGGTAATCCAACGTGCTACAGAAGTAACTATGGCAGCAATAGCCCGGTTTGGACAAACTGAATACAATCCTGCCGTGATCCTTGCGTCTGGTACATGTAAAACTGAGAAGGCTCCAGAACAAGCTCGCTTGATACAACTTATACTGGATAGCTGGCAGGACTCTCCACAGGGTGCAGCTCTAAACGGTGATATATGGTCCATATGCACAGATGGTGATGCTACACGGCGACGTGCACTGTTTCAGCTTTGTATGATTTCTAAGCTTGCTCCCGAGTCTGATCTTTTCCGGCTACTTGGCCACCTGCCCCTCCTTAACTTGTGCTGTAGTCCAGCTCAAGTGACCCATGATGGGGACTACAAACATGAAGAAAAAAGTAAGCTCTATATATGCGCGTCATTTATACAATTTAATAACACTAATTGCTATCATATATAGGATTAGCATCTGTGATGCGTTCACGCTCAGGAATGCTGGTAAATGGTGTGCATATAACCACTAAAATGCTTGTGAAGTATCTTAGATGCTTAGGCGATCTTCCCGAGTCTCGGATTCTCTCGTTCTTTGACGGAAAAGATCCCCAGAATGTCCCCAAGGCGAACGCTCTTCTCACAAACTTACATAGGGCTTCCCAGCTCACTGAAATCGCATCTAGGCCGGAGCACAAACCATTTGTTCTCCTTGGCGAAGTCATTGGCTCATTTGTACATCCTTATACTGTGCCCACACTATCTCTTACTGAGCAGATAACCAGTCTGGCTCGATGTGGACATCTTTTATATGCGCTTTACCGGACTGATGGTGTCAAATTCCTACCTAGTCAACTCGTCTACGATATTCAGGCTTCCATCAAAAATGCTGTGTTCTGTGTTGCCAAAACTCAGCTTGTCGACTCTAGCTTGCCGTTTTACTTGCTGCAGACTGGAACAGACCGGTTGGAAGCTCGCTTTGGTACCTATCGTACGGCTACTAGTGACAGCAATTGTGATCTGTTACAGATGTGCGAGCGCGCAGCATCTGCGCAACATATTGATGAAATCTTTTCTGCTCATCCAGCTTGGAACCGGGCACCTTATTGATTATCTCTGGACGGTAAATCAGGCGTCGACCACACTAATCCGGCCTCTTGGACTGGCGATGTAATTGTTGGACATGTTGACTTGAATACTTGCTGGCTACTTGGTCGATCTCAGGCCGCAAACATCCTCACACATGCCAATGTCCCCTTCGATTTCAATCCAACCGTCCCCTCCACTACAGATCTTGAGATCGATTTAATGCGCCCCTTTGGTAAATATCCTGGGGTTCAAACAGATACAATCGAACCAGACATGCAGCCTACGCCATTCTCAGAGCTGGTAGATGACGATGCCGCACTTCCCGATGCTACCGATTGTAACCTACCCGAAGAGCCTCCGCGCTTAAGCAACGACGAGCTCAGCGTTGAGCATTTGTTGCCGGAACCAATGGATGATACTTCTCCTGACTGTACCAAGAAGGGCTGGATCTTTGTGAAAGATAAGCGGGTTCGTCTTGAAATTGCCGTACGATGCTTGCTAGGCTCCGAGGGCGACGCGAAATCGACTGACCGGCTCCGACGTGTATGCGGCTTCACCCGCTACTTAAACTCATCAACTATGGCAACCGAGTCTGATCTCGGCCAAGACTTCCACGTAATGGATCTAGTAGCTACATTCTTACGGGTACGAGACCAAGTGGCTTTGGTTGTTGTGCGTGTTACTAGTATCACTTCTAAAGATGGGAATTCCCTTGAGTCTATATCCGACAGATACTTTGCCGAGCCTGGTATCTCTATGTCTGGTCAGGTTCTGGTCCTTGAGTTCGAATCTGGAACCTGGTACTGGACACAAAAGTATCATTCGATATCAACCACCGCCGTAATTCCGTGTCGAAAAACTGGTATCGGATTTGATTTCTGTGCTCGGCTGTCCTGCCCCATTAACCCCGAGCTCGTTGAGAGAAACGGAGAGCAAGTTTGGGCGTTCGAACACACTCAACTAGATAAACTGATGAGTAACCTCTGGGCTACTTGCGCTCGCCAGAATCCGGAAGATCACATTCCAGTCTGCCAGCAAAGCAGCACCTTACCATACCAATCATCCGATGGTAAGTGGCAGCTGCTCCTATGACCTTCGTAGCACGCCCTTAGCTGAGTGCTTACTTGACAGGCCTACTCAGTCTTGTTCATTCGGGCGCCACCGATTTTATCAAACACACAGCCCGTCCCGAGCGAGCAGCATGTTTCCAGTGCGGAGAACAAGTTGCTATCAAACGTGAGATGCGCATTCACGTTGGGCGGCATCTTTTGGCAATGCGATCGCATAACAGCAAGGAATTTCCGAATGATCCAGTGCGTATATCAGTGTATTATTACGATATATGCTAACCGTTCGCTGCTGTAGACCGATATACCGTACTGCGGATTTTGCGGCAGGAACGGAACATGCATGGCAACTGTCGAGCGTCAATCTAGGACAGCAAAATCGCTTAAAGTGGTTTCCGATTGTCCCTATAGGGACGCCGCGTTCGCTTGCACCTTAACGCTCAAGTCTACAAAGACTAATCCGTGTACCAACCACCCAGTACAGTGTCCGCGCTGTCCTCAGACTGGTAAATACATCTGGTCGTACGGGTTACAGCAGCATATCCTTGCCGTCCACGGGCATCAAGCACTCAACACAGCTAGTGAAGAGATCAAGAATTTCGAACCCTCAGACGAAGAGTTCACACTCATGCGGGTTGATCGAGAGACGGGCGAAATTCAGCTTCCTAACGGCAAGCGGAGACGTGGTATTGCGGCCACCACCTCTCGCGCCGCTGAGCCAAGTTCTAGCAAACGGAAAGGCGCGTAGCCTGTATTTAAATCACACTATTTATGTATATTCTGTGTATTGATTATCACTCTTCGATTGTTCTTCCATACACATATAGTCTGCTTTGTAGTATTCCTGTCATTGTACCGGTTCTCCTTAATGTCAACGCGATTACTCAGTGTCCGGCAGAATCGCATCGGCGGACTGTGTTCGAATAACGCCTCGACTACATAGACTACATACAGCATATACTGTGACTGTCGGCGAGTAACCCCGTGCTCGGCGAATGCGCCCGCCAAGTCACTCTGATGCTGTCACGTGACACAGCTCCCACACCTCCACCGCGTAGCCGAGACAAAAATGGCAACGGAAGTTGCTCGGACCGGCCTGGGGCCTAGGCCATACGTACCCCCCCTCCCCCCCGGTTCATGTCCGGCGCTTAGGTTGCTGGGTCCCCTTGGTCAGGTGAGATCTGCGTTTGCAACTCCAAGTCTGGTGAGTTGTGCCCCCGACTGAAAACGGTTACATGCTAATCTAACACGACTCTTTAGAGCCTTGTTTCTGTGAATTTCCTGGAGTTACGGATACTATTGGGCCGGAGCCCACGGCCAAATAATGTCTAAAATTGTAACTTCGGGCATAGATTTACGCCAGAACGATGGAATTTAGATAAGCAGGGAATTTGTTGATTTGGAAAACTGAATTGAGCTGTTATCCTTTGAGCAAGTGCCACGTAAAAATAATAGCAATTATTCTAAGTCAAAGCGGAGAGAAATAACAATTGAACACACATTAGAATACATCACAAATTGTCGCACCTTGTAGTTTCCGCCCTGCGCCCTCGCAAAGTTACACGATCATATCCCGTGTTTGCTCTAGCCCTAAAGTTAACCATATCTTTGCTCGAAATGAAAGAATATATGGTCTATAGTCTGCACTCGCTCGAGAGATCACCAATCTATAATCAGACCAAACGGGGTTAACGCTCAAAGTGTATTCCACTCAATAGATCAACCTATGTCGCCCTAGTTCGTACATCAACCTAGCACTCCTCAACAAACTGAGTGCCTATATGCGCTATCACGAGGCCGAGTTGTGTTGGAATGTGTCAACAATTTTTGAAATAGCTGAGGTCAGCTTCATCACCCGACATCGCATCAGAAAACCGAGCATAGATTGTACTCCCATTCTAGCTTTTAAGGCTGGAAACAGAACCTACCGAGCTATCACCTTGGAGTCCGATGATCAAAGTCTGACAGGTAAACCCGACAATCAAACTCGTTCCGAGTCACGGAGTGATCTAGGCACAACGATCACACGACGTTGAGTGTGCCTGGATCTATCGTGTCTGGATGTATAACCTCGGACAAAAGTTAAGTATAAGGATATATATAAACGAGCTCTCAGCAGGGTCCTTAAACTCACTTCGTATTCCCATCTCACCACCAAGCCATGCGATTCATCATCGTACTACTAGCCATAACCAGCCTCACAGTCCAAGCATCCGGAATCCCACCGAGTATATGCGTCGAGCCTGAGTACGCCTTCTTTCTCTCCCCAAACTTCACTAGTAATCTTGCACATAGGACAGGTGTAATGCAGAAGATCTGCAAGACAAGTGAGATTTGTCACTGCACAAAGACTGAAAAGTGTGAGTAGCTTTGTCCAACTCGTGTCTCAAGTCGGGTTAACGATTATTGTATCAGCCACGATATGCAGCTGTACCAAAGGTCCCGTTCCGACATATATCACCTTGCGGCCGTGATGCGGACAAGCCCCAGTGGAGGTTGAGAGCACGTAGCAAAGTTGCGATAGAATTAGAGCAGACTTTGAGAACACAGTTAGGAAGGAATAACTTGAACTCAACTCGAGCTAGCAAAGAAAGACCCAAAGTCGTATCACGACGCGAAACTCTAGCCAGTTCAACTTGGCCCTCACGACGCACAACGAATCCTCGTTTCGCGTCCTGATGGCACCAAGACACCCAGCTCGCCCAGCTGAGCCCAACCAAGCGAGCGAACGAGTCCCAAGCCCACCACCAGGATCACCGCACGACCAACACGAGCCTTGAATCAATCCTATCACCACGCCGAACAGCACAACGAGGCGAATCCAAGATAACGATTGACGCAAGAGCTCAAGATCAAGCCCGCGGCCGACCGGTCGAGATTCAGAGCTTGCCGTACTTACGTCATCATGTACCCGACGTACACACTGACAAGCCGCCACTCGGCACGCATATACTCTACGCCCTTGTTCATCGTTTGAACCTGATTACCTGTGCCTTACCCCTAATCTCGCCGCTCTTAGTATAATGCCCCGCCCCCTAAATGAACGAGTGTAAAACTGCAACAGAGCGTGACATTCACCCCATCAACAAAGAACTAAAAAATGATACACTTCAAAGCAACAACAACAAAAAAAACAAGTCCATCGAAACAACAGCCCACGAAAAAAGGTGAAAAAAGGGAAAATGTACGGCTCCAATCGCAGACGACAGAAATATTACAACGAGTCATAAACGAGCGTTTTAAGTGTCAGAGAGAAAACCAAGAACATGAGAGAGAGTTCAAGTTCAATAGTTCTACCACGCAAGTCCAAGCCCAACAAGTCCGAGCACAACCCCAGTCCACATGGTCCACTGTCCACTCAAACGACCGAGCGCGCCATTGCCCTGTCCGCCTCCACTTCCACCACCACTACCGTTTCCACCCCCGGGGCCTTTAACAGGCATACTGCTATCCGGCAACACAGTCCGTTGTCCAACCACCTGACTCCCCTTGCCGATCTTCCCACTCCCGACCATGATCATCTGACCGATACTCGGCACGCCGTCCACGACGACAAAGATAAACGCAGGTCCGGGCGCAAAGATCGCAGGATTAGGGGGAAGCTGAGCGACGTGCATCGTAATGTTGTACTGAGTACCGGCGTCGTCCAAGGGCGTGACGGTATACGACGTCTCGAGTTGGAGATAGCGCATTCCAAAGTTGATCGTGTGCGTGCTGAAACCAGTGCGCATGACCACGACCTTGGTGTCCTGGATCTTGGTCAAGTTCCCGCCGAGATCATCGAGCGAGAGCGTGATATCATAGCCAGGTCCACCATAACTCAACCGGTCCATAAGACCCACAGGCTCAGGCCGCCTCATCGCATAGTACCACGGGTAAAACCGCTCGGTGCGGTACTCGGTGGGAAACTTGGTCTTGATGTTATAATCCGCGTTCGGATTCGAGCCAGCGACGAATACCGAGCCGTCGGGGAGAAGCGTAGCCGTCGAATGGTACAACCGAGGAACTTGCGACGTGGGCATGCCCGCCTGACTCCATCGTTTACCCTTGGGCGCGTCCGGGTCGTACATCAGAGGCGTCTGGAGCGGGTACTGCGCATAGGATTGACCAATCGCCCACGTGTCGTTGCCGTACCCGGCCGTACCAGTGTTGGCCCTAACATTGAATATGATTACGTCAGAGATTGGAATCGGCTTGGCATGCGATGCCCGACGTACCCGTTGACCATAAAGATCTTGCCGTCCGGCAGGAGGATCATGTTACCCATCGTGCGTCCCGAATCAGGGAGCGAATCGTCATCTTGCCATGTGGTGTCAATGTCGGGCGTGATGCGCACGCAGCTCGCGTCGGCGGGGTAGTTGACCTTGGGCGAGCTGTCGGTCCATTGCTTGGGCGCGAGATCTGAGCCGCCGCAAAAGACCATGGTCGCGGTCCAGTTGTTGGCGGGCGTGAGGGGTAACATGGACGTCCCAGCCGAAGCGGGGTAGGTTCGTACTCTATTTTTTCATGTCAGCTGGGTTAGCAGGATGAGATGAAATAGACTTACGCGTAAGGTATATCATCCAAATTACTTTGAACATTGTTTTTGTAGTCTAAAATCGCGGTTCCCCTGTTGGTCTGAATGAACAGCACGTCAGAGGGAAGCAGCCAGGTGAGGGGGTAAAGATTGGCAGGGAGCGTCGTTCGAAGCAATTCAAAATCGATAGGGTCGCCCTTGGACGGGAAAAACTCGTATGTTGGATTGTTCTGATGGCCCAGGGTCAGCGTAAATGGAGCAGAAATATCGAGCTAGGACGTACCTGGCCGGCGCCGTTGACAAATCCACCGTACATGTTGCCCCCAATCTTGGACCACGCGTTAATACGTCACGATGAGAAGAGTTTGCGCGCTTACGATAATCATGGTTCCGTCGGACAACGTTTCGCTAAAGCATGGTCAACGTCGGGTATAAAAAATGTGGTGAAAAGACGTACAGAGTAGGGTACCACCGTCGAGTTGTGAGGTAGTACTTTGGATCATCGACCCACTCGGCGGTACCGTCCTCGGTGGGATTAATCAAGCGCATGCTAATCAACAACTTCAGACATAATTCACCGGCCGACACACAAAACTCACGCTAGCCCACCGTCCAAACTCTCATAGGGCTCCGCTCCAGGGTCGGCCTTGAGACCGCCAGGGCCGACCGCCTGATTACCTCCTGAAGTGAAATAAGCGTGAGCACACGATATTCGGTCACGGGCCAGCGTGCGACGCACCGACGTTGAGCCACGTTCCGTTGCCCAGCACATTCCCCCCGGCGCAAAACGAGTTGGTGACGATGTCCATCGCCCGCACCTGGTTCGTCTCGATGTCGTAGTTGGTCGCCCACGCCGGATGCCCCGCCACCTCGATTGGGTTGTTCTCTGTCTTGTCTACAACAAAGACCTGCTTGGGCATCCCGAGAAACAGCTGCTGGGCAGATACGCCCGAGTCGCCGACAATCTCAAAAGTGTTTGGCTGGCCCGACTTGGACGGTTGGCCCGGCTTGGGTATGACCTGGGCCGGACCGGTGACCGACGGGATGGCCGCGGCCGACGACGCAGCGAGCACGGCAAACGACGCGTACTTGCGCATTTCGGGACGAAGGAGAGAAGAGGGAAGGGAGAGGGGAACGTGCGGGCTTGGGTTGGACCCCACCCATTTATTCCGCGAGCGCCGATCAAGCGCCCAGGGCAAGGACCCCAGGATAAACAAGGGTGTCCGTGGGGAGCGTTCCCCTGAACGGAAGGTCTTGGCGCCCGATCAGCAGGGTCTCAATGTTCGTGACAATGTGTTGTTCGCGCGTCGATATCTTTACGTCGTTTGTCCACACATTTTTTTCATCAACCGTGGATTGATAAGGTCCTGTTCGCTTGGCTCTGTAGATCTATTTTCGACTCGGACAATCAATTCATTCAACCAAGCCTCGAACATTCTTCGCCCCCTTCTAGTTTAAAAAAACTTTGACGTGTGTCCTGACAATCGGACTCTTGCTCACGCTTTGCTAGGCAGCGTGACTTGACTAACCCGACACGTGTTTCCGCTCGCCGTCGCCCCAGTAACCGTATACTCCTACAAGTCAATACAAAGTAAGCGCTTCGTACCCTTTGTCCATAACTTGACAGAAACTCTTACGCCAGATGAATACCCCAACGACACAGTCTTGCCACACCATCCGCTCGCGGCTGTCGTTGCCGTAATCACCAGGTTCTTGTATACAACCGGTCCGAAATTAAACGTGACGTTTGTCAACTGTATATCCGGATGATCCCATAAGAAGGTTAGGTTCTGTTAGTCACAACCGCCTTCGTTCTTTTTTTAAACGACACACGAACCTCGACAGCTAATATGGCGCTAGAATGGATCGACAATCAGCGGCCGGCATTGCATATAAGGGCAAAGATAGGATCATACCGGTTCATCGTGCTTCCAGTGATTTGGAACGTGCTCGTCGCGCTGCCTGGTCCGCTCAACGTCGCCGTCCAGGTCTCGCCGTTGGATCCGGACGAGGAGAACGTAAAGTGGACCGTGTCACCTATATTCATTCGTAGGTTAATTTATCTATATGCGATTGTAGCTGGGGAAAGCTCACCTGGTTTAACGTTGAATCCATTTCCCCACGGAAGACTCCACACCACACCACATCAGCACCACCACAAAAAAAAAACAGATAAGCGCTTAATTAATCTATCCTCACCTCGGCGTCCCATAAAACCCATCTCCAATCCACCACGTTCCAGACCTATACACAAAAAAATCACGTCAATCAGCAACTTATCTCTTCACCCCGCCTCACCTCGTCTCGCCCCCTCCTATTTTTATCTATAAGCGCCACGCCAAGGGAATCAACTTACCGCCCATCACAAACAGCCTGCAACACCCCGTTCCCGCTCTGCAGCGCCGGCCATACGTAGGGTGTTCCGCCCGGCGAGGGAAGTTTGGGAATCACAAAGTCTCCAGACATGGCTGTAAATTTGGGAGCGTCCCATTCGACGGTGTGCCATGTCGCGGCGCGGACAAGGAGAGGGAGCGGGAGGAGCGGGAGGAGCGGGAGGAGCGGGAGGAGCGAGAGGCGCATGGTTTAGATACGGGTGTAGTGAGTTTTTCGTGTTTCCTTCGACGTGTGTGCTTGACAGCTCAGCTTTATACACCCCCCTCATCACCTCCCTCAATAACTACGCAACAATTTACACCAAATGGAGCTGGAATTGCTACGTATCCAGCATCCAATTCTCCCGAAAACGGTCACGCGCATACATCCAACCTGACACGTCCTCATACTAGCATCTGCTCGCGTATTTTTCAAGCCGAGGGAAGCCACCGAAGTCGAAGGACTGTCAAAAGAAGCGCCAACTACACGCGTACTGTGTGTGCCCGAACTCGAGAACTTGCACACCTCAAGCCGACATTTACGTTATTTCGAAGCTCAGAAACGAGTCAAGCGTGGATACTTGGCGCTTCCAATTTTAGGCTGGCCGGAGTTACCGATTTGAGGCCGTTGGGCCGATAAATCTTAAAAAGTGGTGGTAAGGTTGGGCTGGATCTGTGGTTGGGTAGATGTATGCGCTGTGTTTTAGATCCTTCCTGTGACGAGTTTATAAATAGGTTTATTGATAAATTTTGGGCGGTATACAGTCAGGAGTGTGTAGATCTAGTTGTGTCATGCTAGTACATAGTGAGCCGGTCGATACGTATGTTCAAGCCTAGCACTCAGGATTTCATTAAGCTATAGGTATATCAACGCATATACTCGTCGGCAACCCTAACGGACTAATTTTAGTGAGTTTGAGTTTGAATGGTCAATGCTCGCAGCACCACTGCTCTCCATACTTGTGCAAGTAAGGTAGGCTCCAATTCACTTAAATTAGCTGATGTACTATCACTACCTCTTCCGAACTCACAGTAAATTATAGGATCGTACATAGGGAGATTGAAGATAAGACGCGATGAAAGATCAAAAGGTGGCCCGCACCCGGGCCCCTTGCACCTCGCTTCTGCCATTTTGGCACATGTGAGGCGAATTCTCAAAGTGACAAAGATCTAAGTTAAAGTAGCGCTCCAATAATAGCCGGATCGAGTTCGAAGAAAAGCCGGAGCACGACTCGAGTAAGCCGGACATCCACGTAAGACTACACCAGTGAAGGCGCGACGACAATCATCTTGAGCTCTATCGCACCACTAATGGATCATCGAACGGATATTGGATTTTCTGTTTTTGTAACTGCACGAGCCGCAAGGACACATTCAAGAAACAACGGACACCACAGGTAATCATACATTGAATCATTGAAGCTCATAAACTAGCCGGAAGATAATCGAACATCGCACATTGAGTCGAATTGAGCACTGAAATCAGTCCCCGGCGAGAAACACGGGCAGAGTCACCTGGATTAGCTTACAAAGTAGTCTTGGGCAATGTGCCAGTCCGCTCCCATGTATGCACCTCGGTTATCTTTTATTTATCCTCGCTTTCTCTTCTCATGTAATGTTGCACCACAGGACCTAGCCCTGAAACGACAATAAACATATGATCTTGAACACAAAACGAGAGTAAGCATACAAGCACCTATGGTTCATAAAGGCAGGCTTACCTTGGTTGCTGGAGGTGCTTGAGGTTGATGCTTCGTGGGCCTTATCCAACGCATCGGTGACCAACGTCGAATCCTCACCGGTGAGAAGCATATCCAACCCATGATCAGTCCGAGCCTTCTTCGACGTTGGCAGCTCCCCTGGTCCCTGGCGGCGCTCGCGCTTGGTGCGGCCAACGTTTCCAAGCGCAGCGGAAGGCGACGATCCGCACGCAGCCACATCCGAGCGATGGAAACCCGAGGACGGCACGAAGGTGATTGCGCCGAGGAGAATGGCGGCCGTCTCATCAGCGGCAATTGCGGACAGGATTCCGCGCACCGAAACTACCGTGCCGTGAGACGGGGTACGGAGGCTGCTAAACCGTTCCGTTGGGTGGATCCTGCATGATGATAGTGAACACCTTGTGGCTCCGAGCCTGTCAAATATGTCTTAAGTACAAATATATTCTGACATACAATAAACTCACAAGTCGATTGCAGATAGTGACGGAGAGCGTCCACTCTGTCCGCGTCAGGAAAAACCCCCGGCGCAAATTTGCCGTTATTTACCTTTATTTACCCATTTTCCCCATTCGCCAACCCCCCCCCTGAAACCGGCCGGTATTTACCACCCGGTGTTCCAATTTACCCCCTCATGACGTAAATGTCAGTTCATTGGCTTAGACTGTACGCAAAAGTACATCTATAGGGGGTAAATACACTCCAATAGGCGGTAAATTTTGGCCCCTAAGGGGCACATTGACCCCTCATCCGAGTGAATCTGCTATCCCGACCGTATTTTTCCAATCAATCCACAGGATTTCACACATCAAATGTTTTAGTAGATCATAGTGCTTGTGCTATTCAGTATGTAATGGAGTGAAGTAATATACAGGAGTGTGTAACAACGGCGGGACCAAAGCCACCGGATGACGAAGAGTCAGCGCTGGTCGCACAATGCTCCAAACACTTGGCGTGCACTGGGTCGCCTGGGTGACGGTGCAGGTGGCGGGAAGCGCGGCTGTCATGCTGGGCGCAAGGGCGTGGGTGTTTAGTAGTGTCGCAAGCGTAGGCTGGATGGCCGGGCCTACCAAGCACGGCGGTTAGTATTCGTGCTATGGCGCGTGTACGCACCCGTTATCCTAGCCATTGAGTCGGTAGGGTGGATCGAGGTGGATGGGTGTGTTGGGTGGCGGGGCGTGTATCCAGGGTGTAGACCGGGTGGGTCGTGAGCCCGCACAGGCATGGTGGGTGTTGTACTCCTCGGCGCGAGGGGTAAGGCGCGTACCTACAGATAGGCGAGGCGGCCAGTCAAAGGGAGAATTGTATGTGCGATAGGCTGGTGGCTCACCAGGCGTGGTAGTCGGCACTCGGGGCGTTATGCTCGTGGCACGCGGTCGGCGGTCGGGCATACCCGCCGGTACTGCCACTTTCCCCCCTCCAAAAATCAGGGTAGGCTGGTCGCGCTGGCGCGGCCAACAGAAGCACGCACATCGTGTATCTGGACTAAATACCGGATGTGGGGGCCGTGCTCCAAGCAGAGATGGATGTGGCGAAGTCGTGGGGAAAAAAATGGTGAGGGTGACTCGGATGCAGTCAGCCACGAAATAAGTTAGCCGTTGATTGCGAATCAACTCACTGTAGCCATAATACATTTTCTAAAGCCGATAGCGTGGATAAAAAAACTAGAGATAGTGGCAGCCAGGAGGGGTGTAGCAGCAACGGGTCGGTGAGCTTGACGCCGAGATGTTGTGTGTAGCCGACACACTCTGCTCTCATCGAGTAGCTAAACGGTCGGCGCAGGGTTTGTGTCACGGCAAGCGGGTTTATATGGCAGCCCTTACCGTCCATACCGTCAACCGCGACTGTGCGAGAAGGAACCCCTTCGGGGAACGTTAGCAGATAATATAACGTATCAAACACACTTACTAGGTCCACTGGAGCCGTTATCTACTCACTCCCGTAGCGAAAGCGAGGTCAAGAAGAGGTGGGACGAGCTGGCGTCGACCGCTGCGGTGCTGGCTGTGGTGGCGGTCTGCAAGTACATAGGACGGACTAGTTGTGTTGATCAGCAACACGTCAGCCCCGCGCGCTAAGCGCCGACTCACAGAAACAAAACGGCCCAAGTCAAAAGTACAGAGTCGGCCCTGAACACAAGAGAGGGGCTAAATGAGTAAACCATGGGAGCACAAGAGGGGTTGTGCGAAAGACAACGAATTTACCCACCAGGAGGTAAATCAGCAGTAGTTGCACCGCTTACCCGGACAATCGTGGCCGATTTGGTAACCCCGACGCGTAATGGGATGAAACCGACCCGGTTTACCGGAGATCGGCAAATTAGCTCCGGGGGTTTTTCCTGACGCGAACCAAATCATCAATTGAACCGACGGCACACACCACCATCAGGAAAAAAGAAGTTATCTAATTCTGCGGGAATTAGTTGATTAGTTTGATTTGCCAAGGTGTCAACTAATTCAGCCTGTATTAGTGGCCCCTACCTCTGATGGGTTCTGGGCCTGGCCGATTAGAAGAGGCGTTTCATGTCGACGTGAATTAGTTCTCGGGAACTAACTGGAGCGTATTAGCTGGCTGGACGTCTAAATCTATCGAATTAGTGCGATTAGTCGTCAAATAGTGCCCGGGCGTCGCTATTACGGGACAAATCAGGATGATTTAGTTATCTTAGAGGCCGATTGGGTAGAACTTAGTTATGTTTTCGTCCTCTAGGCACTATTTTAGCTCACTATTATTCGTTTAGCATGCATCGGTTGAGCATTAGATTGTACGGGCTAGATGGACAAAACTGAATATGATATTGACAGAGGCGTATACTACATCGTAGAGTGTAAGAAACAGTAAATAAATTGCGAGAGCGGCTGGGTCCCTTCCCCGTCTTTACAGCGACCGTTGCTGCTATTTTGTAAACCTAGAGCACTATTATTAGTAGGGAACGCTCTTGGGCCCAATCGACTCACTTTCGCTACCAACTTAGGGTTGCTGTTACGGTTACTAGGCTGATACGACGCCAGGCGCCTGGCAAAATCAACAGAGCTTGGGGGTGACTGTCAGCATTGGGCAGGGACATCAGGAAAAATGTGGTGTTAAGTTTCAGCCAAATTGAGTTAAATTTAGCTAAATTAAGGGATTTAGAACTTTAACGACCCCCCCCTTTTCATTCAGCCAAATTTACCTAAATTTGCCTGGGGGGGGTTCACAATTTAGGTAAATTTAGCTAAATTGACCCTGGATTTAGGAATTTCCAATTGTGCCAGATCTGTCCCAAAAGACCTTCTTGGCCTACTAGTCTATGCTGGGAGGGCTTAGGGCCTGTCTGGTGGCTTCTGGCCCCAGATTTATGAAACTTAGCTCAATTTAGCTAAATTTAGCTAAATTTGCTAAATGGCCTAAATTCAGGTAAATTGAAATGCCAGATCTTAATGAAAGGGGAGGTTTTTCCTGACGGAAAAGGAAAAAAGGAGGTTAAACTTACGGTGAGCGGCGAGTCGGCTGTCCAATAGCAGCGCCAATTGCGGGTTGG
>WSTH01000424.1:0-24938 GCA_019616345.1 Ceratobasidium sp. 395
TACTCATGTAATCTTACAGCGGTAATCTCTCGACAATTTCGCGAAATGGCTCGCTCACGTATCGATGGTCTCCTTGCTTCATTCCCTAAACTCATTCCGGCCAACTCTCAGCACACATCTATCGAAGCCCAGGACGTTCGCTACGTGTATCAGCCGCTCGAGGAGTTATACATCCTTTTGATCACCAATAAAGGCTCTAATATCCTTCAAGACATCGAGACTCTGCATTTACTTGCTCGGGTTACATCAGATCTATGTAGGAGCGCGGATGAACGCGAAATTGTTCGCAATGCATTTGAGCTTCTTGGCGCGTTTGATGAGGTCGTGAGTTTGGGGTATAGGGAACAGGTTGGGCTTGCGCAGGTTCGGAGTATTCTAGAGATGGAGAGCCACGAAGAAAAGATCCAGGAGATCATTGCGAAGGTACGGCTTGAGCTCTCATCTTATGGCCATTCTTACCCATTGTCATTCGATAGAACAAAGAGGCAGAGGCCAAGGAAGAACTCAAACGACGCGCGAAGCAACTCGAGATGCAACGCCGCGAGGCGCAGCAGCGCGCCCGAGCTGGTGGAGGAGGCGGAGGCGGGAGCAGTTACCTCAGTGCTGGGATGGGAAGCAGTGGATACTCCAGTGTACCTCGCTTCGAGCCTCCAGCGGAACGTCGGTATGTGATTTCTTGTCTTTTGAACCACCGCAAAAATATTAAACAAATGATGCAGCGCTGTGTCTCCCCAACCCTCTTCTCTCAAACCAGCTTTCAAAGCTTCCGGCATGAAACTCGGCAAAAAAGCAAAACAATCCGACCTCCTGGACGCTCTTGGCGGCGAACTAGCCACACCTGAAGCTTCGGCTCCCGGCACACCCCTACCCACAGACCTCTCCTCCAGCGCAACCCTCCCTCCACAACCCTCCGGCCCAGCCGTCGAAGAAAAATCTGTACATATCGTTGTCAAGGAACGCATCAAGGCGACCGTCCTGCGTGATGGCCGACCCAAGGAGCTCGAGATCATGGGCGACCTGGATCTCAAAGTCAACGATTCGGCCGATGCGCGCGTGAGGCTGGTGATGGCGCCGATTGGAGCTGGAGGAGAGGGCGCGCAGTTTAAGCAGCATCCGAATGTGGCCAAATTTACGGGGGCGGCGGGTGTGGCTGGAGAAGTGAAGCTTAAAGATCCGGCGAGGGCGTTCCCTGTCGGTCAGCCGTTGGGTGTGTTGAAATGGAGGTGGGGCTCGAAGGATGAAAGTGGTATCCCGTTGTCGAGTGAGTGTTTTATCTGTTTTATTTAGCAACTTGAGGTTGAGATAGCTTCTAGTCAATTGCTGGCCGTCCCCTGCTGGAGATGGTACGTGCGAGGTGAACATTGAGTGGGAACTCGAGAACAAAGAACTCGATCTGCAGGATGTTACCATCAGTATTCCTCTACCGTACGTCTCTGATGCCTCTTCTCACTAGTTTATCCTTAACTTTCATCACAGGAGTGGTGCCTACCCGACCGTAGCCTCACACACCGGCTCATGGACAATCAACCCCTCGACCCACTCCCTCGACTGGACCACTCCCCAAGTCTCCGCTGATACGGAAACTACAGGTTCGCTCGAGTTTAGTGTTGGAGGAGACGATGCCGAGGTGTTCTTCCCGGTCAAGGTATGCTATGTTACTTTTTCTCACATGCATGACCCCAACTCACTGTCACGGTAACACAGGTCAACTTCAGTTCGGAAAAGAGTTTGATTGGAGTAGAGGTAGAAAGTGTAGAGAGGGTTAATGAGGCGGGATCGGTAGACTTTAGCAAGGAAATGCGGGTCGGAGTTGAGCAGTACTTGATTGTGTAGATGGCCGCTGTTATAAAATTGATCACAATCTTGAAGTTTCTGAAGGATACACTAAGGCTCGAATTCTAGGCTTCCAACACCCATCGATGGCTCGATAGATGATCGCGCTGGTGCGAAATCAAAGCATCCGAATATCCAGCGATCCAGGCGCTGACTTACAATCGGGGTCGTTTCATGCCGACAACATGAAATTTGGACTGCGTGGTAGAGCCAGTTTGTCGAAGGCAAGATGAGGTTTGGAAGATATACGAAAGGTGGACCAGTCATAAGCATTACGTAACACATTTCTTCGCCCAATTGGATGAATTCAGCTCCAACCCATCGTGTTTATCATCTTACATGCACGCCATATATACAAATGACATAATAACAACTAGGTATACAGCCAACAGAACCGCCTCACCCTCTATATTCATCAGCATGATAACATCACACAATGTGTTTGTTGGATCGTACCACACAAGATGGTGAGGTTGGCTCTAGTTCTAGCTCGTGGTCCGATTCGAGGAAGCCGGGAGGGAACGCGATAGCTTGCATGTCTACTGTCGGAGCGATAATCACGACTTTTTGCTGGTACGAAAGTCCGGAGAGGATCATGCGACTGCACATGGCGCTCATCGCAGCCATGAAGACCCTACATGAATACAGAGTGTTTAAGTCATGGGTACTTCATGAAGGTCGAACAGGCGTTAACGCACCCTGATCGTGAGACAAGACAACTGGCTGGAGGATATGCATAACTAGCCGCCATCGACAAAAGAGTGGCAAAGGTAAAGAAATAGTAGTAAGATCCACTAGTCAACACATCTCGTGTGTTAGCTTGTAGCGCATATAGTACGGCGGAGAAGACTTACTCTCGCGCTAACCTCTTCATCAAGGGTGTTCGAGTCATCTTCCAGGTCTTATATAGCGTCATGCCGAAGACCGTCGTCTCGAAGATAAACGATGTCATGTACGAGAGGTTGAAGTATATGAGTGGCTTGAATCGGCATCCAGTGATAAGACCGGGTGCTTTATGGGCAGAGAATTAGGAGACGGAACTCAAAATATAATTTCGGGTGCGTACCGAGATTAGGCAAAGTGTTTTCGTTCTATAAGGAGATCATCAGCTATGGAAACCAGGAGCGCCAGCACTACACTCACCGATGTTAGTCGAATGAAAAGCAGGACCAAGCTTGGGATGATAAGCACGAAGTACATAAACCACAAAGTCCTAGTTGAAATTAGATACAGTGCGCTACAAAGAACGAGTGATGCCGCCAGCTTACCTTAAAAGCCATGGTCTACGAAAACTGTTAGTACAAATAACTAGCGAGAAGCTGATACCACTCACTTTGCGTCGTACATTGCCCAAACACGCATGATCAAAACACCTGTCCGCAAGTTTCAACGAGTCGATTTACTCCCAGCGTATTGAATACTAACCGGCGACGATGGTGCGGGCTATGAGTGTTTCGAAGAAGTAGAAGAACATCAACCCTGTGCATCTGAATCCGGATGTTTAGATCCAGGCAAGTGTGCTAACGAGCAAGGGAGTGGACATACGTCTGGTCACAGGTTAACTATTAGTTAGGCATGAAAGGCAAAAGGAGTGGCACGTACTTGGTCTGATAGATTGGTACTGAATGACACTATGGAGGACCGGATTAAACTCAAACGTTATAGGCTGTACTTGTGACTACGTACCAACCACGAGCATCCTAAGTACAGCTCTGGTCAGCTCTCGTTACAATTGCCAAATTCCTCACTTACAATGTTCCAAAGAACCCAAGTGCCCGATTCGAATGAAAAGCTATTCGAGCGAAGGTCCATCGAGTGCCCCAGATATACTTCATCTCCGCGGGTAGTGTGAGGATAATATCATAGAGAAGGAATGTAAAAGCCGCAACTAAGATAGTTCGATTAGTGGTTTGTCCAATAGTAAGAGTGATAGTCGCGAGCAGGTGGGGCAGAGGGATACGGAGATCGGGATGTACTTACGACCGAGGCGCTGTGTATTAGCGATTACCATCAGGATCTCCGGGACGGAGGGGAGGTGACCACCTGGAGGACCTTCGTTGATCATGGCGAAAGTGGCACGAAGTTTAGAGGGGGAAGGAGGGGCGAGCCAAGAAGGCTAATCCGGTGCATTTAAATGGGCTGGCGCAAAATGGACGTATCAAATAGGTGATGTGCGTATATGGACAAGACTCGAGGCCTATCAGCCTGCAGCCAGGGCATACTGCTCAAAAGAGTAACTCACGCTCTATAAGGAAACTCCCATCATGAAATGGATGCAGGGGATACGAACCGGCGGCGTCTCAGGTTTCAAACGTGGACCGGGAAAGGCAATTGTACCATGGAGAAAGCGCCACCTCACAACCGGAAATCGACGGGACGAGGAGCGGTACGGTGGTATGTATGGCCGAGCCGCTCCATGCGGCACAGACCACAAATTTCTCGAATGCTACGAGCAGAGGATGGGGAAATTTTTCAAAAAGTGGTATGTGAGGGTGTTTCGAGACGAGATAACCGGCCAAGTAGATCGGGTCCTCCAAGCATGATTGGACGAGGACAGCTTGGAGCGACTGACGACATAGATTTCGCCGGATATGATGAATAGGTCAGCAGGTCCAACTCGCACATCGCTCGGAGTCCACATGCCGCAATCAACACCACGGGCTGAGAGCAAGTATGAGCGCATTAATTTAAAGTACCATAGAAGTGTTCATCCGCTATCTCCATGCCGTCGTCCACATGGCTCGAACAGCATCTCCAATATTCTCCCATAGACTTACCAAGTCTAGTTTCTATCACACGAGGCCGGCTTGGCCAAATCGGAGTCTCGGCAGCAGTATCTGTACTCCACGTGCGGAGTCTACGGCCGTGGGGCTTGACGTTCGGCTTGTGCCTAGCGCGGGTCTAACGAACCGGCGGCTCGAGGCGCCGATTTCGTCAATACAAGAGCCGGATATAGATGTTGTAATGTGGTGGACGAAAATGGTCAATGTTTACGATTTTGGGACGTAAGTATCTCCGCCAGGTCTAGTTCGGCCGCAAAAATGGTCTACGGGATAACGCCTTAACGTTGTAGATAGCCAAAACCCAAGACTGGGTGGGTCTAAGTTTCCCAGCGTATCAAGCTTAATAGACAAGGCCTATTATCCGGTGCATGTCGCGGAGTTATCCATAGTTGATCTAGGTCTTAACCGAAGGGGATGTTGTTGTGAGGCGTGATGGTGGTCGCTCGCGATCGTTGAATCACGGTCATGTGATTGTCTGCTCATCTTCCTCTTAACTTTCTCAGTTCTTTTTTTGATTTTTCTATGTCTCACAAAACCCACACCATCGTGTTTTAATACCATTACGTCGTTCAGATTTAACTTACACCACGCTTGGGGGTGTCGGTTTCGCCATATATGTAGAAAACCCTTTACTCAGTTCGTTCAGGCCAAGAGCCTGTAGCCGCGTTCAAGTGAAAGTCAAGCCGAAGAATGATACTGAAACTCATATGTAAGTTCCATGTCGATGCAAGTTCATTAGCGAGAAGGGCAGGTTGTGCCACTTCCCGTGTTATGACCTCCCAGCTTAAGGTGCACTTTCGGTTGTGTAAACACATCTCGAATCAAAGAGGAGTCCGGTCATAATGTGTTCAAAGCGTTTAAACCAGTCAAATCCAGTAGAGATTGACAAGGAAACGTGAGCTAGAGTAAACCATACCGGATCCTGAAAGTGGTCGCTGGTTCGGTCAGTAGTCGATTGGAATGTAGGTAAATATTTTGGTAAATATGTTGAGTCATTGCTGTCGGTTATGCGATATCTAAGCCACTCATCCTACAGACCTAACGCAGCCTCGGCCAAAAGTCTATGATCCGGCGGCAGCGCGTGGACGTTGTGTGATTGCCTTGTTGACTGGACTGAAAAGCCACGATCATATGATCAAACTAAGCGCCGATATCAGCTGAGTCAGCATTCATGGGTCAGGGAAGAACCGCCGAGTCGATACTGTTCCCAAAATGTCCCGACTGATCCTCGTTATCCCGTTGGCGTCGTAACCTCGCGCCGTTCGGCCTGATGTTTGTGGCTTTAGGTTGGCCGTATGCTCGGCACACTTACGTGGAACCTGTCAACGGTTGACTTTAAAAGCGCGATTAATGGTCGACTTCGCACCCATACTCTCATTGCTACCTCTACTCTCGTTTAAGACTCATGACTATGGAGCTTGATTTCAGTACCTTGTCGCGCTATCTTACCCCCAAGAGGATTTTCTATACCCTCCTTGGCTTGTCCGTCGTCAAGTACCGAAGCTTTCTCTACTGGCCAATCTACAGCTGGCAATCGCCACTTCGTCACTTGAACGGTCCAAAGAACGACAACTTCTTGTTTGGACACTTTCTCAAGCTATTGAATGAGCAAAGCTCCACTATGTACGAAGACTGGGTGGAGAAATATGGGAAGACTTTCCGGTTTCGGGGTTTTGTAGGGGTATGTTGCTCAACCACATGTTCTCCGTCATTTTACTAAGTGATTGCCTTATGGACAGTCGTATCAGCTATATACGATGGATATGCGAGCAGTTCAACAGTAACTATTACCGCCCATATTGGCGTTTTGTTGGCTGAACCGCTGTCTTTATTTAGTATGATGACCCAGCCTAGTATTTTCGATAGGCCTGAGGCAACGCGACGAGGAATGAAATTGATGTTCGGCGAAGGTAAAGTTGACAAGTGAATTTTTAGACGTGTATTAACTAAGAGACCAAAGGTCTTCTATCGGTGGACCCGGCTGCTCACAAGAGACAGGTGAGCCTAATATAACTCTAGTTCCGTCGCTAGCGACTTTTCCTAACGAACCAACCATATTGAAGCGACGTATTATGGTAAGCCATCTACATGATCTCCATTTATCATGGGTTACTTAAAATGCGTCTGCAGAACCCGTCGTTCGGGGCGCTACAGATTCGGAACTTACTCCCCGTCTTTTGGGAGAAATCAAACCAAGTATGATCTCATTCCTTGAAACTTTCTTTGGTGAACTTATCTAATCTCCCAATAGCTTCGGGATATTTGGCTGGATATGTTAAACAGCAGTCCCGAGGGCCGCGAGGTAGATGTGCTCGCCTGGTTGAACCGTGCTACATTGGACGTTATTGGGTCTGCTGGTATGTGGTTGCCTTATAACTCATTTACCTTAGTTTATGATCGCATTCTACGATAGGATTTGGCTACGAGTTCAACTCTCTTCAAAACGAAGACGAGAACGAGCTTGCAAAGGCGTTCAAGGCAATGTTCAACGCCAGTGACGCAGAGCTCACGACTATGATGATGTTCGAGGCAGTAGCATATGTTGTCTTTGGAATTGTAAGTCCTTCATTTAACAGAATTCTCGGGACGTTCATCTCAAACGAGTTTTTAGCCTACTAAGCAGAGTCGAAAGCTGAACGCTAACCTTGATACGTGAGTTCGACTCGATGCTTTCGAGGCTTTGACTGATGTTCCTTTCTCAGCATTCGGCGCATTGGCATGAAGATTATAGCTGACAAGAAGGCTATGCTCAATCACGATGCCAGGGAGGACGCTGAGCTGCAGGGGCGTGACCTTCTTACGCTCCTCATCAAATCGAATATGGTAGAGGAAACAAAAGGCGCACATGAGAGCCAGTCGATGTCAGACAATGAAGTCCTCGGTCGTACGTGCAGCTGTACTGCATTCACCCCAGTCACATTATTGACCACGAGCTACAGAGATCTCAACCTTTCTTGCCGCCGGTCACGAAACCAGTGGTACAGCAACGACTTGGGCTTTATACACACTTACTCAGCACCCCGAAGTCCAAAATCGACTACGTCATGAGCTACAGAGCGCGGGACTTGGAGACGAACCATCGATGGCCGATCTAGATAAGCTGCCATACCTAGACTGCGTTGTCCGCGAGACGCTTCGGGTGTACTCTGTTGTCCCGAACGTGGGCCGCGAGGTTACAATAGACACTGCCTTGCCGGTTGGGGAGAGCTACAAGGATCGATATGGCGTGAGTCAGACGGAGATTAGGCGAGTATATGCTGCGAGATTCGGGCTCAGACATTTTTTATTCTGACTATTACTTCAACAGACTACAAAAAGGGGACAACATCCTGATCCCAATTCTTGCTATGAACCGTTCGAAGGACATCTGGGGCATCGATGCAATGGAGTTTAGGTACGCATATATGTGATTAGCCTGCAATTAATCGCTATTGACACTCGATATATCCAGGCCGGAACGTTGGGAGAATCTTCCATCCTCTGTAAAGGACATGCCGGGCGTTTGGGGTAATTTGATGACGTAGGTTTAGTCCTTCTGAAATATTTATGGTAACAAACCTTTTTGATGTTGTACGTAGCTTTGGCAATGGAGCCTACTCCTGCATCGGCTACCGGTTTGCTGTTATTGAGTGAGTGCCACTTGCTCAGCCAGAACACGTTTACTAACCTAAGTGTTCAGGATCAAAGCATTACTGTACTCGCTAGTCCAATCGATCGAGTTCAGCATTGACCCCGAAATCGAAATCGAAAGCAAGACAGGGTAAGCAGCTGCATATCATACTTCCACAACTGAGTGGGGCTAATTCGTCTGGCTTAGAACTATCGCTACTCGACCTTATGTCAAATCAGACCCAAAGAAAGGAGACCGCATGCCATTGAGGTGTAGGATGGTGACGTCCGCGTAACTAACACCTATGTTATCACTATACAGACTTTTCCACATCACTTCGTCTAGTATTTAGGACTTTAAACCCCCCAACTAAGATTTATTAAATTATTGGATCAGAATATATAATTGTTTTCCCACTCAAACTCGATTACCTCAACGCCTCAACTCATGACTTTAACTCACTTATGCTTAAGACCACACCTCCCCGGGTACAGTGGCAACAGTGGTCAAAACGGCGCCTCACCAACCTCGCTGCGCTAAGCGCTGGTGCCTGCTGAGTCAGCATCAACTCAGGGTGACAGCCGGGATCACGCCGGGATATCAGTTGACCCTTGTTGACGATCACTGCCGTAGGCGTCGTAACTGTGCCGCTGCTCACCCTGACATTCTTAAGACTGCGCGGCCTGCGTGCAAGGCACACTTGCACTGAATGTGTCGGCTCATGAGACTATAAGTGCCGTCAGTTGACCACCGACTTTAGCGTGTCCGAGTACATCTCTACTCGGGCTCCAGACTAGAAATTATGGAGCTTAACCTTAGTAGCTTGTCGCACTATCTCACTCCTAAATACGTCTTCTACGCTCTCCTTGGCTTAGCTGCTGTCAAGTTGCGCGGCGTCCTGTACTGGGCGGTCCATGCTTGGGGAACGCCACTTCGCCACTTGGATGGTCCGAAGAACGACAATTTCATATTTGGACATTTCCTCAAACCCTTGAACGAACAAAGCTCAGATATGTATGAGAAATGGGCTGAGAAGCATGGAAAGACGTTTCGATACCGAGGCTTGATAGGGGTATGTAGGTTGCTGGATAATTTTGCTGTCTTGTTGATATTGTGATCTACGAATAGACATATCAGTTGTATACTATGGATATGCGAGCGGTAAACTTGTTAGTACTACAGCTCCCGTTAACACTCTTGGTACTAAGTAATCTTTCTGAATTAGTATAATGAGCCAGCCCAGTGTCTTTGATAAGGGAGAAGTCCAGCGACGAAGCGTGGCACGGATTTTGGGAGAAGGTGATGTTGAGACGCTGAGATTTACACATAATCACTAACTCGACAACATTAGGCCTTTTAGCTGCGGACCCAGATGCTCATAAGAGACAAGTGAGCCCAGCGTTACTGCGTTTCTTCGTGTCGTTTACTAAACTTAATCTGACCGTAGCGCCGAATCATGGTGCTCCTATACCAAACCTGAATATTTGATTTACTGACACGGAAACACAGAATCCGTCGTTTGGAGCTCTTCAGATTCGGAACTTACTTCCTGTCTTCTGGGGAAAATCGAACCAGGTATGACGCCACGGCCGATATTATCGGCCTCGCAACTCACTCCGCTAGCAATAGCTTCGAGACATCTGGTTGGATATGCTCGGTAACAGCCCCGAAGGCGCTGAAATAGACGTGCTGGCGTGGTTAAATCGTGCGACGTTGGATGTTATCGGGTCAGCCGGTTCGTAATCACACACAAAATCCACCTACAAGAATAAGCTGAGCGTTATGGTAGGGTTCGGCTACGAGTTCAACTCTCTACAGGACGGGGGTGAAAACGAACTTGCAAAGGCGTTCAAGGAAGTGTTCGAATCTGATGAAGAAGTTACAACAATGATGCTACTTCAAGGATTAATAAAATACTTCTTTGGAATTGTGAGTCTTGTGACTGAATGGTAGAGCTTCTGATGTACTATGCCAATCACGTTTGCAGTCCACCGCGAAAAGTCGACAAATAGATGCAAGTCTTGAAAGGTAAGCTTGGGTGGGTGTTTTGAACGCCTCGTACTCACAACGGTCGTCCTAGTATGAGTCGTATCGGCACAGAAATCATAGCCGACAAGAAGGCTATGCTTAACCGAGATGTTAAAGAGGACGCCGAACTGCAAGGTCGCGACCTCCTTACGCTTCTCATCAAGTCGAACATAGCGGAGGAAACAAAAGGCACACATGATAGTCAGTCGATGTCGGAGAAGGAAGTACTTGGCCGTACGTACAATTTCACTACCGACTTCTCCTCGCGCTCTTTATCCCGAAATTATAGAAATCTCAACCTTCCTTGCGGCCGGCCACGAAACCAGCGGCACAACAACAGCCTGGGCTCTGTACGCACTTACTAAACACCCCGAAGTCCAAACTCGGCTACGTCGCGAACTGCAGAGCGCAGGACTTGGAGACGAACCGTCGATGGCGGATCTGGATAAGCTACCATAGCTGGACTATGTCCTTCGCGAGACACTTCGAGTTTATCCTGCTGTTCCAAACGTAGCACGCGAAGTTGTTATGGACACTGTTGTGCCAGTTGGTGAGAGCTTCAAAGATCGGTATGGCGTGAGTCAGGCAGGAATCAGGTATGCATATAGGTTGCATATTTGGAGCGTCAGTGATCCTGATTATTTCGACAGGGTACAAAAAGGAGATGCAGTCCTGATACCGATTCTTGCTATGAACCGTTCTAAAAGGTTTGGGGGGACGACGCTATGGAGTTTAGGTGCGCATATATGCGCTGCTACGTTAGTTAACTGACGATCTACGCCTGATGTATTCAGACCAGAGCGGTGGGGGAACCTTCCGGCGGCGGTCAAGGATATGCCAGGTGTCTGGGGCAATGTGATGACGTAGGTGTATCTTGCCCGGACCTACCCATGAGTGCCTATGTTATCGCCTATAGATTCGCGCACGGAACCTCGTCCTGTATCGGGTACCGATTTGCGGTTATCGAGTAAGTCTCATTTGTACAGCTAGGGTTTGTTTTTGTTCACATCCAAGTCTAGAATCAAGGCGTTGTTGTACTCGCTGGTTCAGTCGATCGAGTTTGGAATAGATCCGGAGATTGAAATCGAGAGCAAAACAGGGCGAGTGAAATAAAACTATAGTTTTGCTTTCGGGTCTAACTAACGTCAACCTGAACTAGACTGCTTGTTACACGGCCTTGTGTCAAATCAGATCCAAAAAAAGGAAATCGGATGCCTTTGAGGTGCAAGGCGACCACATTCATGTAGCTCAAACAAATATATGATGTCACGAGTGTGTACAACGTCGTTTCTATCTTTTCTATGTATCGCGCTTCAATAAGCACATCTAATTTAATGATACGCGTCATAACTTAGGCTCGACCCGCGAACCGCATATATGCACCAAAAGGAGAAAGACAAAAAGCGCTCGATGCAGCCACAAAACGCGAAGATCATAAATTGAGGTTGGCTCTCATTGAGAAGAATACAATAATGTCATTGAGTTATCGTTTAGTACGGAACTCTCGACACGAGGTCATCAGGCGCCTCTGAGTCAGATTCCAGCATTTGTTTCAGTAGCTTCATCTCCATCTCCAGCTCTTTGTTCTCCTTGGCCAAGGCATCGGTTGCCTTGATTTTCTCGTCGATTTCCTTGTTGAACCGATCGATATCTTGCTGCATTTTTGTCTGCAGCGCTTGACGTTTGACCCCCCGTGGGTCCTCCGCCTGATTATTATATTCATATTTTGAGGTGAGCTAAGATGTGAGATCTTTGTCGCGAAGGGAAGCTTACCTCTCGGATTTGGGCAATCACACGACGAAATTTAGTAATCTCACCGCTAAACCTCGCCATAACGTCTTTCGATAGTTCCTCAGCCGCCGTAGTCACCACTTCACGATCATCCTCTACCTGCTCGCTACCTATGATAAGATGAAACCCCTTCCACATTGCATCCAAATACCAACTCTCCGAATGAGTAGCTTGAGTGTGGTGAGAAGCGCGAGAAGCGATGGTTGATGCCAGTACAACAACATCCTCCAAGGTAAGTAACTTATTGCCAGCCGTAAGTTCCTTCACGGCGGTAGCGCCTTGCATCATTCGACTTGAGTATGTATCCACCTGTTCAGCGCTTACGAGACGAAAGCGACCGGTCCTCGGTTTCGGTCTAACGTTTGCCTTCAGGTCAACCACAGTTCGAGAACAAGCCCGGAATGCACCGGTTGCCGCCCCAGTCATTTGCTGCTTCACGGTGCTTCGAGGAGGCTTAAGTAGAGGCGCAACAACTAAACTAATATCTGCCCCAGTATTTTGGCTAGCGAGTACACCAATATTGTTTGGCCCAACGCTATTGGATCGACTACGCTTCGCTGACAGTGGAGCAGCAAGAAGGTTGCGAGTTGTCAAACCGTAGTCGTCGGTAGAATTTGTGCGATTGGTGCGAGGGTCAGAACGAGTACGCGCGACGTCTGGCGACTTGGTTGAGGGAGAGCTTGTCAACAAACCAGTGGGGACAGGCTTGCCCGAAGCTCGAGTAATAGAAGTGGCATTACGGTTACTTGGAGCTAACACGGTTGGATAATAAGTCTCTAGGGAACTATTTGCTGGGTGGCTAGGAGAAATGGTGTTATATGCGTCACGCGAAGTAGCCTTAGTCGGGGTGTTATTCGGCAAGATATCCATTCCATCCCGGGCTGTAAGATGGTCTGCGGACGCCATGTGATGACGACTGCGACTTGGTTGGCTTGTAATAACGCCGCCATGGCCACACGGCGTAACGTTAGGATCATTTAAGGCTGGACCGGGATTATGAGGCGAGACAAATCTTGCGGTTGAAGGCTTGGACTGGGTTGGAAGAGTGTCATCCGTTGGGTAGAATGTTTGAATCGTGGGAGATATCAAAACGGGAGATGAGGCCACAGACTGAAACTCTGCCGTGCTCGAATTAATCGAAGTATTATCTGAAAATCGTACATCCGAAGGATTCCCATTCGAAAATAACTCGCCAACTTCGGGGTCACTAGGATGGGAAGCGCCTTGATCGCTGGCGCCAACTGTCGCGTATGTGGCAGAATCGAGCACTTGAGCCTGCGCATTAATATAAGGAGTGTCGTTCGGGGAGTAAGATCACAAGTAGTATTGAATTGTCTGACCTTTTGAGTGTTCTTGGTTCCAGGAAGTTTGAAGCCTAAACGACGCGTGCGTACCGGATCACTTGATGGGGACGGATGAAGCGTTAAAACATGAGAACGAGTGAAACGCCCAAGATCTCCTTGTAACTCTAACTGGATAGAGGATGCGCCAGAACTATATCTGTGGAAGGTCGCAGAAACGATTCGCACACGGCTAATATCCCATTCGAGGCAGTTGATTCTAAACTCTCCAAGAACCATGGCGTGAAATTCAGCTGGGGTATAAAAATGGTCGGCGGTTTGATGACTACCATCAACACGATCGCTTGAGGCTGTTGACTGTGCTTTGCGAAGGCCAAATAATCCGCGATTGGAAGTCCTCTTTCTTGTCTGTCGCTGAGTATTTCCGGCGCCTTCTTGGTTCGGCAATTGATTGACTTTATTACCCATATCATCAGCATCATCGCACTATGGCAAACATGGCTTGGTCAGAGAGCATCCGAAGTTAATTTATTTCTTACATTTTGTTTGTGAGCACCACGGATATGATTGTGAGCGAGAGGCTCTGAATTACTCATGGCTACAAGTTTGGTTTAGGTAGTCAAAACTTCCACTGGATACGTATTTTAGGTGGATGTTTAACTAGAACACGAAGTGAAAATAGGTATTGAGTAGTTGGAGGTTCGGTGGGGGGTAGGTTTTACATGTTGGGCTGGTCGTGCTTTTTAGCAAGGTGCACGTGCTAAGGGTGTGGGTCGGAGTGGACGTTCCTCGCAGCATATACATGAGGATACAGCAAGATGATTGACAGCTTCCGATGAGCGCCTCCATGACCTTCCCGTATCCCGGTGTAATTGTTGTGTGGTAGTAGCTGCTTCGAAAAGCGTACACTGGTGCGTTCAGGTGGTGTTTAGCGTGATGTTAGATGACCCAGTGGGCTGTATGCACGTAGTAATAGGGCTTTGCTCAAGGCAAAATTGACTCTTGTGTCTTGAGGCTCACACTATATGTGCATATCGCACAGCATATATTACACGCGGCGTCCTCAGTAGCCTATTACAGCAAGGCAGAGCGCCTGATCTGCAAGACTCGAGTCTTGAGGATAATCATTTCGGGTTCAAAGCGACCGAAAATTTCCTACGGTTCATATAGGAGAAACCCGTCGAACAAGACAACACAAGGTTTACTTCGGTGCTCAAATACGTATACTAATATTCTCGACCCAGTAAAATCATGGAGTCGCGTTTGGCGCTCCGGCTCTTGAGCTCGTCGAGCTCTCGCTTCAGCTGAGCGTTCTTCTCCTGCTCCTCCATGAGTCGTGTTTCTTGATTGGTCCGGTTCTTTTATCGTAAACAGACGGTAAGCGGGATCTATCAACAGGAAGTTCATGAAAGGAGTACCTTTTGCGCATCTGCAAATTTCCTCCTCAGTATCGTGAGCTCCTGGCCCACCCCTTCAGAGATGGTAGACAGCTCCTTCGAATCAATACGCTGGTAAAACACCTTTCCGAACTTTCCTCGAACATTCTTTTTGGTGTGCATCGTGTGGACCAGAGCCGTAGCAGGAAGCAGCTGCCTCGTACAGTCCCAGACCAAGCTCGCGTACCAGTAACATTGATTCGATAGTGTATTGTATTTTCTATGGCGATCGGAGGCTGCTCTGGAAAGTGCAACCAGCTCGTATAAAAGGAAGGACATCTTCTGAAACTCGAGCGTCTCCAGCACTCGGTACTTTGAAACAGAGCAATGTTCGAGCAAAGGCTTGAGCGTTCCATCGTAAGAAATACGTAGTCTATCCTTGGCTTGAGCCGATGAGGAGCAGGGGCTGATCGTTTGTGCAAAATGTTGAGCAATTTTATCCGCAGGAAGACTACTTGTTCGATCGAGTATAATGTAATTTCTAAATCGAGGATCTTCGTTGGTTTCAACGGTGACGAGGATAAACTCATGTTGCGGTTTCTCGTGCTCCTTGCAGTACTCCGCGGACTTCACATAGATGTGTTCGACATGATCTTCGGGGGTGTGTTGCTGTATCAGTATATCTTCAAGATGAGGTAGAGTAAACTCGATTGGATCGTCGTTGGACGAATTTGAAGTGCCAAACCCCGCCGGGAAGATATGCCGATTTCGTGAGACGCTGGCCAACCGAGGATCGTGTGGGTTGTTCGCCGGGTCCGCATTATTGTACTCGAGACCCCGTTGTGTGTGGTAGAACATACGGGGAAGGGTGGCGTACATTGACCTCAATGGATGCATGTCAAGTCCTAGTATATGTCTACGGAAGCTTAGTCGTGGTTCAAAGCTCATATCAAAGCCTAGTAAAATACACTGTTGTCAAGCGGAAAATAGCTATTCGGGATCGCTATACTGACTAGAGGGTAGCGCGAGTCGATCGTCCAGAGGGATAGCCTCTGTCACTCAAGAACCTGAGGTTGGAAGGGGGCTATTCAGCCATATGCTTCCGGGATATATACGCTGGTTGGTGAGTTTGGATCCTGCGGTCCACACTATTGGGTGCTTAAAAGCGCGGTTGGTGGAAAATGCGTTCAATGGCTGGCGCACAATGAACACGAGGCGAGGCGCCAGGCTTGGAGGTTCTACTCCCAGGCAGGCGAGTTACACCATTAGAGCTATGAAACGATGTACACCCACCCGAGCCTGCCGTCACATCCCTCAGAGTATGAGTAGCTGGTCTTCCGCCCAAAGCAAACCCAGCCATATCGAAGACTACTGTGATACTGAGGGTAATGGGTAAGAAGCGTGTCAGATCCATTGGGTGGTGACATAATAAACGATTTGCAGGTTGCTCGAACATGAGGGATACATGCAAGAACAACGTGCTGATAAGCCTTAGGCGCTAACTGCGAACACTAATTCCTGTCAGGGGCTCCGGGATAGATTGGAGAAAAGCAGCCGACCGTGTCAGGAAATTACAGTAGCTTCATACGAGAACCTCCGCCATGTACAGCGAAACAGACCGCAAGATAAACGAAACTTGCATCATCATTGAGAATACTACACCGGCTTTGTTGCAAGTGAACTCTTTGCGGCGGTATATGCGTTGATAGATTTTGAAACTACGAGTGACTATGGGCCGGGGCCATCTCGTCGCATACATCCTTCTGACTTCTAACTTATTCCTTTCCCATTTGAAGAAGCTCATCCCGTTGCTGTTCTTGGAGAAATATTATGTTTTGGGATTGACTCTGTTATATCATTGAAGGCTGTGAGAATATGCTTTCTGGAGCTTGTGGCATAATCACCTGTTGAAGACTGACGAATTCCTGCCTCAAGGCATTGAGCTCTGCTCCCACGCTACCTGAGACAGTGGATAGCTCCATAAAATCGATTCGTTGGCGGAAAAGGCTGTTGAACCTTCCCCGAAAGCTCCGCTCATTATTCTGGGTGTGAGCTGCAGTGGGCACCAACTGCCTCGTACAATCCCAGACCAAGCTAGTATACCATTGACAGCTGTTGGAGATAGTAGAATATCCTCGGTGGCTTTCAGACGCTGCTCGGGCTAGGGCGACCATTTCGTAGAGACGGAAATTTGTGCTCTGAAATTCAAGTGTCTCTAGTACCGTGTATTTCGAGAAACCGCAGTAGTCGATAAGTGGTTTGAGAGCACCATCATAGGATATCCGAATCCTATCCTTTGGCTTCGACGATGAAACAGATGAACTGACCGTAGATATGATCCCGGCTGAGGCTGCCCTGTCTGAAGCGCCGCTGACCCTATCTAGCACCAGGAAGTTGCTAAAGCGAGGATCTTCTGCGCTCTCGACGGTGATAAGAATGAATTCGCGCTGAGGTTTGTTGTACTCTTTGCAGTACTGAGCCGACTTCATGTGAATATGTTCAACGTGATCATTTGGAGAATGTTGCTTGATAAGAATATCTTCAAGCTGAGGGAGGGTAAACTCGACTGGAGGGTTTTTTGCCTGGTCCGGATTGCCAAATCCTCCAGGGAAAATGTGCCGATTACGAGGGATGTCGCGTAGTAAGAGGTTGTGCGAGCTGCTGAGTGAGTCGCTGCTGTTTTGTTTGAGACCCCGCTGCGTATTGTCAGATGCACGTGAAACGAGCTTATGGAGGTCCATGTGGAGCCTAATTGGGTCCGTTGGATGAAGTGAGCAAACGAAAAAAACAGTACAAGTAGACGCTCTCACTCGACGTGACGAAGTTCTTATATAGAGGCCAAGTCACGACTAGTAACCGAATACTGCGATCGCGTTGGTTGGGACCTTATATAGCCCAGGTACAGCCCGCGCTTCCACCAGCTCGCACGTTCGGGAAATTAACGTCAGAACCTCATTGCGTATTCGAGATAGCTTATTAGAAAAGCTTTCTTGCTGGCAAGACACTGTCAACTCCGTCGTCCCTTTTGGTCAACCGCTTACCACCCAGGACAACTTCTCAGGGGAGACTAAGCTACGGGCGTCTATTTTGACACCCCAAAACGTGTATGAACCCAACCCTAGATTCGATCGAGCGCAGCATTTTCGAGCATTCGCCCAACTTTATTTCATCCACTTAGGGGCTTAGTGAACCTAGCTAGGTAATCCATGTAGGAGCATGGCTTGCGTGCGGTAGGTATGAGGCGCCGGTGAAATGGTAATGTACACAAAGACAAATTAAGAGACCCCTGTGTCGTCCGGCGCTACTAGGTAGGGAGAAGCATGGCATGTTGCTGTTGGGAGACCCCCTTCCGTGATGGTCTGAGCCCGTATGCGGTGAAAAACTAGAAGTTGTCTTTTCAGAAGGGCAAAATTTAAGCCGCGGCATAGGCGGCGCTTTCAATTGCCTTGCGCGAACAAAGTTCATCCCGTAGTGCGTCCCACTCTCAATACACGCCAAGTTTCAACTACAGTGCATCTACCTCGCCGTGATTTTGAATCCACCTTACAGTTTGAGGATCTCACGGTCTGGTGCCTTTAAGCGCCTGGACCAGCCCTCTCATATAAACTAGGTTCGAGAAGGTAGTTGGTCTTCATACAACACCCTTTGTAACATTCCTTCACATTTGGCGTTAGTGAGTGCAATAGCTCTCGACCGCTTTATGTATGCTCAGCCCAAAGTCTATATCTAATCAGATTAGGCATGGAAGGCGAATTACGAAATACTGACCTGGACAGGCGAAGCCGACTCATTTTTCCAGCAGGTTTTGACCTGCTAAGTGACACGGAAGAAGCAGAATGCCCTGATTTTCCTCCTTCCGTGGTTCATGATCACTTAACGCGCGATTCCAATGTTGGGGCTGACGGTATTTACGTGAACTCCGCCGAATACTGCAGAGAGGCTGCCAAACCTCATCACGAATTCATCATTTTCACTGTTGAAAGCAAGGACAATACTAGGCTCAGGAACCACATCATCCTTGATCGAACAAGTACTATTCCGTCAAGCCAGATTGCTCGACAGTTGATACAAGTTAGTTCCCCAGCTCGAGCAAGAGATAGGGTCCACGTTTCCTACGATGGAAACCTCGGTCCTCTACTCAACCAATGCTCACTCGCGCAATACCATGTGCTGGAGAAGCTCGAGTTCCAAAAGATGTCATTTTTGCTTCTCGAGATGCTCACAATTTCGCTGGCAGCCTCCAACCTTCATCTCAAATATAAGGCTTTATCAAATCAGTGTTTTTGGTACTCTGGCTTAGTCTGGGACTCTATGAGGCGATTGCTACCCGAGAATGCCGTGACCTATTCAGCCACTTGTGAAAAGCACCTACGGGGAACCTTTGGATGGCTCTTCCATCAAAAGACTAAGGCCAAAGAGCTAACCGCTATCTTGAAGGACGTGAAGCCGAAGGTAACCGGAATTAGAGAGAAGTTCAACCTCGCAGATGCTAGAAAAGTACGTTGTTAGCTCTTATATCCGATTAATCCGTCGCTTAATCCACAATACAATTAGCTCTTGCAAGAACGAAGTAATCTTTCTGCCCAAGAGTTACAAGAAAAGTGGAAACATGTGAAAAATGACATTGAAGTACTGATGAAGGAGCTATGTGAGGCGGGCGCTAGGAAGGTATATGATCAATGGTTATCTTCTGGCACTTTTCGTTCACAACGTTTGCATATCAGCTCGGTATAGAAGAGCCAACAGATTCAGCAAACCAACACAATACTCCCTGAGCTTACAGAGGTATCAGTTCGATACTAAGTTGCTTTCTAAGTCTCGCTTACTCATCGTGTTTGGTTGTCAAAGCAGGCGGCATTGACATTAGACCAAGAGGATTCTTCTTGACGTAATAGAACAAGCTCAAGGCCGATACCTCCCAGTCGTAGGCCAGTATTTAATATGCTCATGTAGATTGTATATGAAATCCGCACATAACCCAATATGGATCGGGCGGCGGAGCCGCCAGATAGAGATTGTATCACATGCATTTATAGCTGTATATAGACCATGCGCGCATATATGTATCTATTTCTAGGAGATTTCTCCCTCAGTTATCGTCTCTAGCTCACCGTAGTACATCGCGTGGCTATGACGCTCTCAACCTCGCGCATCAATGTGCACTCACTTCACTTCAATGGTAGGCTGTTACCGCTCCGCTCCGCTTACTCAGGAAGCAGGACAGCACTACCACCCCCCATTGAGCGCCAGCATCGAAAATTCTACCTTCATATAGGCAGCCTGCTTGCAGATTGCAGAGAGTTTGAAGCGAAACACGAGGCAGTAAGTGGGGTTTCTCCTCTCTGTTCCAAGTTGGGTAATCTTGATCCCACCAGTGTGAGTGTCCCTGTCAGCTTGACGAGAACCGGGTCTCGGGAATTTTTTAAGTTCTTTTGGGGCGGTGATACGCTGCGGTAAAATGTGCATGACATCGAAGGTAGACACCAATGATTGTGTGAGGAACATTGAGGGAGAGAGCTCAGTTATCTGTCCATAGTGTATGGCTCGCGAAGTGTATCGGGCGAATATATTCTATCAGACTGCGCCTTTAACCTGCAAGTATGAGTAGCATAGTACCCGATTATAATACTCTTTAGTAGCCTTGAACGGCAACCCCGTTACCCTCCTGGTATAAAGCAAAATCGTGAGAAAGGTAATAACTCCCAAACTTAGATCGAGTTGGGGCCAAGCTGTGACAACCCACAGCACTCGGATCGGTAAAAGAGGTATAAATATCCAGTGCCATCTTAAGTACAGAGCCAAACGGAGTTGATTGAGTGTATGCGGGCTAGCCATCGAACTTTTGACATCTTGTATTCGATAGAGTATACCGATACAATATGCTATATGCGCCTTAAATCCGGCCCGTGTTGTAGTTTGAGAAGCGGAAGCTCGGAGATATTCTGGCTGTCACAAAACCGATCGTCTTTTTGGCTTCGGCCTGGTCAAACTTCGATGTTGCAAATTGGGTAGCCACCCGCCACACTAGTTCTTAGCGCCCAAACCCTGGACTACATCCGACCGGCCCTAAACCGACGAGTGGCTTGTAGCATCAACAAACGCCCTGGTGGTCAACGACCTTACCATCAAGGTACGTCTTCGACAAAAACATGTCTTCTCCATCGTCCAAAGCACACCTTACACTCCTCAAATAATATCCCAACCTATAACCCTCGATTATCGCACTCCCAACGAAATTTCCACTCCTGCCCTTATCTCACTTTAACCAAATGGCTGACGAAGGATACAGACACGATGCAGATTTTCGTGAAAACACTGACGGGCAAGACGATCACGCTCGAAGTTGAGTCGTCTGATACGATTGATAATGTCAAGGCGAAGATCCAGGACAAGGAGGGAATCCCGCCTGATCAGCAGCGGTACGTCTCCTCGTTCAATCGTTCTTTCCTGTGTCCCTCTCCTTGATTTGCTATTTCTCTGCTCCCGCTGCCACTCTCCTTTTGGCCGTTTCATTTAACATTAGATCGCAGTTGAGTAAGGAGCTGATTATGATTTTAATTACACAGATTGATCTTCGCTGGCAAGCAACTTGAAGACGGCCGCACGCTCAGCGACTATAATATCCAAAAAGAGTCGACGTTGCATTTGGTGCTCCGTCTGCGCGGTGGGATTATTGAGCCGTCGTTGAAGGTTTTGGCGTCCAAGTACAAGTGAGTTTTTCCAGTTCTAAACCAAACTCACTCGGTCTATGAACCAAACTTCATATCGTCATTACACAAACGATGCCTACCCCGCATCGATAATCGTCTATCCTATACACATAGTCTCATTTTAACCTGTACTGACGTATTATGACACAGCTGCGACAAGCAGATCTGCCGCAAATGCTACGCCCGGCTGCCGCCCCGTGCGACCAACTGCCGGAAACGGTCGTGTGGTCATTCGTCTCAGCTCCGCCCGTGAGTTCCCATCCCTTTCCTATCTCTCCTCTTGATCAACGAGAACTGAGTTTAATGGCGGTGTGTAGGAAGAAGAAGCTCAAGTAGTGGTTTTACGCTACTATGGATGAGGGAAGAGCATGGAGTGGGAGAGGAGGGGAAGCATTTTCTGCTGTATTTTTCTATACGTTATGCGAGAGAGCGGTTTTGTTGAACGAATATGGGCGAATGGTGTGATGTGAGATGTGCTGGGCATTTAGATAGATAGGAACAGATCACACGTGGTGATCGTCAGGTCAAGTCCCGGTCAGGCGATGCTATCTCTTTGTCGTTGGCGTCAAGCCTCCAAGAAAATGACATAAATTACAGTAAATTTACGAAGGCGCAACGAGCACGTTGCTCAGCCCCAAGCGGTCGCATTTTATGTTAGACGGAAACAGTCGAATCGATCGTACCTCGTTTGTTTCATTAGCTAAGACCAAAAGGGGAACAAGCGACAACCGCCGGGGTTGTGATGGACCACGACAGGTGCCAGCGCTAGCTCGATCCCCCTCTGCTCGACTTCTTCTGGACTCTTTTCTTCGACCCGCTCGTCTTTCGTTTTTATATATAAACTTTACTCTTGATTTCTGCTCTCGACTTTTTTGATATAGCACAGGTAACGTCGATGCTGTGTCCGCAGTAGCCGCTCGAAGCTAATCAACACCGTCTCCCGTCCGGAGCACAGGCAACAAAGAGGGGCTGTCTTGCCGCTAGTGATTGATACCCGACCCCCAAGCGCACTTCGATACCCCCCACTCACCATTCAAATCGTATATACATTCACACACATGGCAGCACTGGAAACACAACTCCCACCCCACCACCACCACCATCATCACCGCAGGATGCCACCCTCGTCGTACAACACCCATTCAGACGCAGCGAGCATCCGAAGCTCGAGCGAGACGACGGCGGCGACTATCTTTTCGATGTACGAGGATCATCAGCTTAAACCGTCGGGAATGTCGGCCCCGCCTGTTCCGGCGCTCGATCCGAGGTATAGGTATACCCAGTCGGTCGGGAGTCGGGCGAGTGTCGAGGGGAGGGGTGTTAGTAGGCCGCCGTCGTCGGCTGATGGGTATGAAGCTACTGTTCGACAGCGGGCGCCTGTGAGCGGGAATGGGACTGGGGCTGGGAATCGCATGTCGAGCGCTTCGAAACGGTCGTATGGGCCTTTGCAGGACAACGGGCGGCCGTCGATGTCTCACGAGCCCACTAGTTCGTCCTATCACACTGCTCAGGATTCGCATTATCCGACAAGACGGTCCTCGTCCCAACATCTCGCCGACTCTATTGGTCCTAATGCGGTCGGACCAAGTTCATCAGGTTCTGCGATGACCCGACCGAACCGGACGCCTAGCCCGCGAATCGCGATCCAACCCAACACCCCAGCGCTCTCGACCCATTCAAACCCCAGCGCGGCAGATTTATTGCTCACACCCGCAACAGATAAATCCAGAGAACGTCGAACCTCATCTAAACACTCTACTCAAACGCAAACTACCGCTCCGACCGAGTACACCACCCGGGGTTCGACAGAAGACGCAGACGGGTACCGCGTACGCGCTACGTACGCCCGACTTGAAGTCGAAGGTGTGCCCGGCGATGGGTGGATGGAAGGTGTCGAGCGGACTCGAACCAGGATCGTGAGTGCGGCGAGTGCGGCGGTGTTGGAGGCTAGCAGGGGCGCTGGGGGTAAAGGTGCTGATGTGAGCGAGGATGAGGAGAAGCGGTTGAGGAGTACTGATCGGTTCGTATTTTTTTTTGATTTTATGGGGTGAGTATTGATTTTGGGTGTGGGTAGATATGGATTCTTTTCGACACCCGCTCCGAGGCATGAAGGCCGCCTGGCGCTTTTACCAGCTCAAGCGTTCCGACACCTCCCATCCACATCTAAACAACCCCCTATTCCATCCGCACCCAACGCCGTCCCTGCCTTGCCACAAATAACACGGATCCCTCCTCCGACCCACGACTCGCGCGAAGCGAACCGCATAGCAAAATGGGAACGTATGCTCGTATCGTCTTCTACGCCCGGTTCAGGCGGTCGTGCTGGGAATGGTGGGAGCGGGATGGACTGGAAATGGGATCCGCGAAAGGTGAAAAAGCGGACTGAGCGCGTGTTCAAAGGTGTTCCCGATCGGTGGAGGAGTGCTGCGTGGGGGACGCTGGTCGAGGAGCGGTTGATCAGTCGGAGTGGGGAGCGGGTTGGGGTTGGAGAGTTGGCGAGGAGGTATCGTGTGAGTTTTTACTACTTTTTTATATGTGGGGAGAGATGGTATTGATGAAAGGGATAGGATTTAATTGATATGCCGTCTGAGCACGATGTCCAGATCGATTTGGATGTGCCTAGGACGATTAGTGGCCATGTCATGTTTCATACGCGGTATGGACAGGGGTAGGCGCATCTCACTGTTCTATCTTATTACAACTTTTATTGAGAGAGTTCTTTGGGGTGGGCAGACAACGATCACTATTCCACGTTCTGCACGCGTTTTCACTGCTCTGTCCGTCGTGCGGGTACGTACAGGGTATGGGTCCTATCACTGCTACTTTGTTGAATTACTTCGAGCCCGAGGTACGCTATCCCTTTCCTCCCTTTTACCTTCTTTTGTTTTGGTACTAATAAGAATGTGGGTGTGGTTGTGGTGTGTAGAGGACGTATGCAATTCTAGTCCGATTACATGACGAGTACGAGATGCATACGATCTTCCAACCTGGGTTCCCTGGGCTACTCGAGAGTATATACGTCCAGGAACGGTTAGTCGAGAGGGTTATGCCGGGGGTGTATCAGTCTTTGGTGCGTCTCTATCCCCTACCACTTCTTCCTCCACTTCCTCCACCACCTCCACCCCTACTTCCACCCGCAGCTCACGATTTACTAATTCCCAATAATAATTTTAAACAGTCGAAACACATGATCTCCTCCACATCATTCGTAACGAAATGGTACATCACTCTCTTCGCGAATACCGTTCCGTATCAGACCCAACTCCGGCTCTGGGACGCGTTTTTGCTCGAGGGACGGGATGTGCTTATCATAGCTGCTGTAGCGATTCTTTGGGTCGTCAAAGGTCCGTCTCCCTACCCCACCCATCCCCCATCTCCAAAACCTAAACAAATACATGCGTTGCAGACCAACTCTCGGCGGCCCAAGCCAATTTCGAAACGATCCTCTCGCTGTTATCGTCCACGTTTGTGTTTGAAGACGATGACTTGTTTATGCGCTGGATGGA
>WSTH01000425.1:0-24879 GCA_019616345.1 Ceratobasidium sp. 395
GACCGTTGACCGGATCCTATCCCACAAAGGAAAAGGACGAAAAGCTATCTTTCAGCTCAAGTGGAAAACGGGCGATATGACATGGGAGCCTTACCGAGTGGTGAAGCACCTCGAGGCGTTAAATGCATACTGCGAGGCACAGGGTGTCAGCAATATCGGCAATCTGAAGATGGGTCTGGACGACGTCGAAGGAAGTGAACCCGAGGACTACGAGCTGAACTGCCTCGGGTTAATAATCACAGGCGACGAAGACAATAAAAGGAAGGGCAAAAACGACCTACCTTACCCATCCCCTCCCACCAATCCACTCTCCTCTACCCACACTACACACACCCAGACAGCCGACATGAACGGCGACGACGTCTATCTGCGCTCGCTCCAGATGATCTTCGACAACCAAACCCGAGTGCTCGAGAACCAGGCCAAGTCGCAAGCCGCGACTAACGATGCGATGATCCGCATGGCACAGACGATGGGGCGAGGTAACGAAGGACGAGGGCGAGGAGGCGGTGGGCGAGGGCGAGGAGGGCGAGGATGGAAGAAATCACATCGACAGAGGGAGGCGAAGGCGAAAGAGGCGATACGAGACCCGAGGAGGAAGGAAAGGGATCAGAGCGAGCAGAAACAAGGCGAATCGTCGGGATACTCACATACCACACACCCAACCAACGACCTTCTCTCGCTCCCGCATGACTGGACGAACGCCGGATTCGAGACAACGAACGGCGCCCAGACCCTAAACCACGACCTCCTAACCGGTGGCCAGGACGGACCGAACCCACTCCTATCCATGCCCGTAGTCTTACCTGTACCCGCCTACTCGTCGCCGAACAACAGCCTGCCTAGTCTACCCTCCCACTCCACCCATACTAGCACGGCATCTCATATCACGACGCCTCGTAGTGCACCTGCCCGGTCCACGCAACCCACTCCCACTCACGTAGTCACCATACTGCCCGAGGCACAAGGACAGGAGGATCCCAGCCACGTAGCCCCAGCCACCAACCCTGAAGAAGGCCATGAGGAGGCTATCGATTATGATGACGAAACTATGGAGGACGCGGGCGCCACAGAGGGACACTGAGCGGGCCGCTCCGCGGCCCGGAAGGGCGAATGTGAGGTGCGCGGCGCGCACGCTCACACAAACAGCACAGCCTGCAGCTGTGCCCATCATATCTACTCTCGATACTTATCTATTTACGTACAAGTAGCTCTCCTCATGTATATAAGACCGAGCTCCTGTACTCTACGTCCCTCACTCTTGCTATTGAACACGAGCATTGGCTAGTTATCCGCTTGTCTCCTAAGCCTCAACATCGCCATATCCCTCGTTCTCGACAGCTCGGCCCTACGGGCCTCACACCAGCGAAGTCAGATCTGTTGCGTACTCACCGGACGGCGCATACATCGTATCTGGCTCTAAGGATAAGACCATACGTGTCTGGGACGCACGCACTCGCCAGCTAGTGGGACAGCCGCTGGAGGGACATACTAGCACTGCCTGTTCAGCTGCGTACTCACCAGACGGCGCATACATCGTATCTGGCTCTGAGGACGGTACCATACGTATCTGGGACGCACGCACTTGTCAGCAAATGGGGCAGCCGCTGGAGGGACATACCGGCCATGTCCACTCTGTTGCATACTCACCAGATGGTGCGTGCATCGTATCCGGCTCTTCGGACGATACCATACGTATCTGGGACGCACGCACTGGTCAGTCAGTGGGACAGCTGCTGGAGGGACATACCAGCGTTGTCGACTCTGTTGTGTACTCACCAGATGGTGCATACATCGCATCTGGCTCTAGGGACAACACTATACGTATCTGGGACGCAAGCACTTGTCAACCAGTGGGACAGCCGCTGGAGGGACATACGAGCGATGTCACATCTGTTGCGTACTCACCTGACGGCGCATATGTCGTATCCGGCTCTGATGACAAGACCATACGTATCTGGGACGCACGCACTCACCGGCCGCCGGGTCAGCCGCTGGAGGGACATACCAGCTGGGTCTTGTCTGTTGCGTACTCACCAGATGGCGCATACATCGTATCTGGCTTTGGGGAGAACACCATCCGTATCTGGGATGCACGCACTGGTCGGCCAGTGGGACAGCCGCTCAATGGACATACGAGCGATGTCTCCTCTGTTGCGTACTCACCTGACGGCTCATACATCGTATCTGGCTCTTATGACAACACCATACGTATCTGGGACGCACGTACTCGTCAGCCAGTTGGACAGCCACTGGAGGGACATACCAGCTTGGTCACATCTGTTGCGTACTCACCTGACGGCGCGTACATTGTATCTGGCTCTTGGGACAACAGCATACGTATCTGGCACGCACGCACTGGCCAGTCAGTGGGACAGCCGCTGGAGGGACATACCAGCGTTGTCGACTCTGTTGTGTACTCACCAGATGGTGCATACATCGCATTTGGCTCTAGGGACAACACTATACGTATCTGGGACGCAAGCACTCGTCAGCTGGTTGGACAGCAGCTGCAGGGACATACGAGCGATGTCACATCTGTTGCGCACTCACCTGACGGCGCATACGTCGTATCCGGCTCTGATGACAGAACCATACGTATCTGGGACACACGCACTTGCCAGCCGGTGGGGCAGCCGCTGGAGGGACATACCAGCCACGTCTACTCTGTTGCGTACTCACCTGATGGCGCATACATCGTATCTGGCTCTGAGGACGGTACCATACGTATCTGGGACGCATGCACTCGCCAGCCAGTGGGACTGCCGCTGGAGGGACATACCGACATTGTTACCTCAGTTGCATACTCTCCGGAAGGCATCCACATCACCTCTGCCTCTTTCGACCAAACTATTCGCATCTGGGATACGCGACTAGTCATACCAAGGGGTGTTGTTCGAGAACCTCACTATCATCAATCCCATCTTGCACAAACTTTGCGCGTTACTTCCAAAGACAAGTCTGCTGAACGACGTGTACTATGTAACCTCGGCTGCAGGACTGACCGCCCTCACATGGCCTGGACATTACGTGACGACGGGTGGATAGTCTACGACAACGACAAGCTCATCTGGGTTCCTCCTGATCTTCGGGTCACCCTCCTACGTCAACAAATCTCCGCCATGATATATAGGCGTGGCTTTCTGCAGCTTGATCTTGACCATAACAAGCTTGGGGTTCATTGGCGCGAGACCTTTCGGCCTGGGAAGCATATGAACTCGTGAACGAGTTAGCTAAACGCAAAACTATATGCTGACCTTCCATGTGTTGCCATTTTCAAGGCTAATTGTATGAATACATGAATTCTCTACATCTTATCCCCAACTGAATGATTGTTTTGCGTCAAACTGCGTTGATCAGCGACGACTGTTGCTGTGCTGTTACTTTCAGCCTGGCAAGCGCTGGAATTTGAAATGACTATCCGGGCAGTTCGGCTTCCGTCGACTCAGGCTGTTTCATTCCCACCGCCCATCGTCCGTTACATACCCACATACACAACCTTAGTTTCACTTGTATAGACTTTGAGCCGATGAGCATTGTACAACAAGAATTCAGGTGAACCTCTACCGCTTGATCTTGATCGAATGCGAAAAATTGTAGTTGACCCCCAGGCTCGCATCCGATCGTGCGGCAGCGGACCAGCTGCAAACACGATTTTTGTTCCGCTATTTGCTGCCAAAGTTACATTCGAGTCTACAGCGATCTACTCTACCAATTTGTGAGCCGAGTCGAAGCTGGTCTTGGCCACCGAATCCTCCGATCCACATAGTCCTGCAACGCGCTGATCAGTGCTCAACGCTTCTCGGCTGCCCCAAACCGCCTCACCCTTGGCCTGCAACCTGTCCGACAGAGCCATCTCATTGCATATCTCTGCATTCTGTCCTTGGCCCAAGGGCTCGATTAGCTACAATCGAAGATGCAACAAGCTCAGCGTGGCGCGTCCCGATGCATACGCGCTCGGCCTGCTGAGTTGGATACTTGGCTGGGTAGTGAGGCCGTCGCAGTAGTGAGTGTAGGCGTTTTGAGACCCGAGAGGTTGTGCATTCGATAACTTTAGGGAAGCTTACCGTAGGATCAGTGCGCGTTCGAGGAGGAGATCAAGAGGGCCCAGACGAATAGCAGGGAATGCTTTAAGAGTAATACGTTGACCAGGCAGGAGGTGACGGTTGCGACCGAGTGTTTGTGAGTATTTTGTTTGTCTGTACATGATTGTGGCAGCTGATAGCTAAATTCGTGGAAACTACTTCCTACTGCGAAACAAAGATTCTTGCACTGGCTCTAGTAGGCAACATTGATCATACGAAGCCCTCTCGGCTCTGCCAGGCCTACAGTACCTACAACAAGTGGACCAGCACGAGATATAGACCTCTCGCTTGCGATCCCCGAAGTCTCGCTGGTACATCAGTTCCAAATAATCCAACCGTCCACCGGTCTCCGCTTCGCCCCCGTCTACCTCTCCCTTCCTTTCGATCGAAATCTCAGTCCACATAGTCACTCAGTCTGATCACGTTCGATAAAGTGCTACTAGGCGCGCGGACGACGTTGTCTTATGCTAGCGTGACTATCGGATCGAGAGTTTTGGAGTGTCGGAGCTCACGGGGTGCAATAGTTGAAGAAGACGACCTGGGTCCGTAGAACGTAAGACTCGGAGAAGAAAAGCAAGGAGAGGGTGGATAGGTTGGGCTCGTGAGACGTGAAGGCGGGGTGTTGTGGAAGAAACTGTCTGGTTTTTGAACGCATTCTGGTCAGCATGTTTCTTCTCGGTGTTTTCTGTATGCTGATATGCAACCGATCTCGCAAAGAACGCTAGTTCAGTGTTGATTGCTTGGTAGCATTCGCTATATCCAATTTGATTATAGTTTATCGACTTACAACACGGCAAACTTTGCAACCCAAGAAACACGCGTGTCGGAACCGCTCGCATAATCCCTCTTAGCTCTACACCCGGCAGCCCAACGTCCTCCTACCTAGATATATATCTGTCCATCCGTCCCGGTTCCGACCTCCTCGATAACCTAGTCTCTAGGCATCCGTACACGCAGGGAGCCTAGAAAACGTCTCGGATCTTCCAAACGTTACTGCGCTGCGTACTTTTTACTCACGACTTATTTTCGGTGGCGTCGTTTCTGGTAGCCGGCTTGGATACCTAATATGTGCTATGTTGGTGCATACGGCGTTGAGGACGCACGAGCGGGTCATGGCGCAAATAGAATGGTACAAAAGGGATGCGCACCCAGGACGCTTAAAGCAGAAGTGCGGAGCTAAACGGGGCGCGGGAAAACTAGATAAAAGGTGGTTCAAGGTTATGAGCGAGACTGACGAGGGATGTCTCGCCCCTATTGGTTCATCACTCCAAAGCGCTCATACTGAATATTTAGGCCATTCCATTCTCATCTCGAGGCGTGTGACGAACACTTCCATGGTCTTCGGTGCATACGTTTTGCTTTGGGTACTGGTACATTGACGATGATGGCAAACACGCCGACAAACTTGCAAGTTCTATTTCACCCACGTAGGAGAGGGGAGCTCCGGGATCGAGGAGAGGAGAAGAGAGAAGAACCGTGGAGAGGATACTGTGGAGACTGGCTTTTAAGACCAAGTTTTTTGAGCCTCGTCGGTATAGTGCGGGTATTGGTGCTGCCGGAGGTAATATTTTGGGGCAGGAAGGGTTGGCTTATAGTATATGCGCTAGCTTTGGCTCTCGTTTCCGATATTCAAACTGATACAAGTGCTACCAGCTGGTAGCGAAAGATGAGATGTTCCTGTTAGGGTTTAGACCTAGCTGTGGATGGTTTTCATTGGGAAAGGAGGCTGATGGTCCCACAACAATCAGGAATGTAGGATACAGACTCGGAACACTGATGACTTCATAATTCTTAATTTGCCTGCGAAAACGAAACAAAAAGACGACGATCAACTTTATGTGACCAGTGACTCCCTTATGTTTGACTCTCACAGGGAGAAGATGTCTTTTTGAGAAACGTACGAGTCATGTGATCGAAAACTCTCACTATAAACATCATGAGTCTCTTTGCAGTCAATCACGCATACATCCTGGTTTATGTTGTGCTACATGGTTTTCTGACAAAATACAAAGGGGTTGCGTCGACATCTCACCATTATGATCCATCCAACGAGCGTTGGCGACGAATCCTAAGGCCTCGGGACTCGCTTGGAAGCACCAGTCGCGAGAGTAGCCACCTGATCGGTGAGAGTGTTCCGTCCCCGGGCTGGTTGAGCTCTGGTAGAACTACAAATAGGAGTTCACCTGAGCGGAGTACGTCTAAAGTATATCTTACGCACAGACAGGCCTCGAGTTCTGCATGATCGTCGATAATCTCGACAGCAAGCCAGTCTAAGCGAGTGCAATTTCAAGTTACTTTAATCAGCGTTAGCGCTGGTATCAAATATTGATTCTGCAGTTGGGGTGTTTCAACATGGAGCTTACATTAGGATCAAACCATACAAGAACATACATCAGCGTACACCAGCAAAAAATCAATACATACATACTGCGCGATGAAAACTAATCAAATAATCAAATATCCATCACGCTCCCTCGGAATCAACCCCCCCCCCCCCGGAATGTCGAATATCGAAACTCCTCCTACTCCCAATCCCCGCCCGATTTGGTGCTGGAGTCGACACAACCTGGATCTGCTTCTTCCTCCCAAACAGCGCAGGTGTGTTCAATCTCCTCAGTCCGCGCCCCTCTTAACGAGTGCGTCTCAAGTTGCCAGGTTCCGAGGGCGAGGGGCGTCGTCCATTCTCGTCTCTGGCACCATGTTTGACACCTCACGAGCTTCGGTGTTTTTACCGACTGGAATGTCCCAATCATTGCTCCCGGCTAGAAGCCTCGATCTATTCCATATCCTTTCATTAGCGCCAATCAGATCGAAGCTCGTGGTCTGAAAAAACGCACTCCGGTTCGTTATTTCCCTCTTCTAGCACTACGCATGTATGCGCTCGACGGTGGCGAATATATAGTATGGTGAGGGCTAATAGACCGAAGATCGATAGAATGCCAACTGCGATTCCCGCCTTGGCTCCTAGACTCAAGCTCGAGCTCAAACCCGAGGTGCTGCCGTTCAGGGTGGTAGGCTGAGGTATGAACGCTTGGGCATTACTGATAGCAATACAACCAGTATCGCCCGTTTTTATCAACGTGAGATTGTGGGTCTTGTGCTCGAGGCCGTCTTCTCGGTGCTGTGAAAGGGATGAGAAAGGAGCTTATTGTCTACGTATTTAACACAGGAGACGTGGACATACTAAGATGGATCGGTGACGTCCATGGGGTGATTGAGAGGTTCCATTTACCGGGTCCCCTCCATCCAGGATAACACTATATCAAGAGTCAGCTCAAAAAAGCCACTGACAGGTAATAAATACCTGAAGGTACACCGTAGGAAGTCGGGGGATTTTAACTAAGTCCGATGGACTCGGTCGGATTTTTTCCAAGTCCCTGCAGGATTATAGGAAAGTCCGACGAAAATATGAGTCCAATCGAGTCCATTTTTGCTCACCTGCCGTGGGTCTGACATCGTGCCTGGACTTTGGAAGGTCCATGTCAGGGATTAAATAAAAGTCCGGGACCGGAATAAGTCCCTTTGAGGCGTTTAATTAAGTCCGCGCATGGTATTGGTCAGCTGCGAAAATGAGATATATAGTGATAAGTTATGCACGTAAAAATACATGAGTTGCGTCAGCGCTGAGGAGTTATGTAGAGCTACAAGATACAATGCGTAGTGGGATATAGGCTATAAGACAAAGAAGAAATAATGAACGATAAAAAGCGAGTTGCAACAAAAAGAAAATAGGGAGCGGGTGTAAGTCTAAGCGAAAGAAACTACGGTGTGCTTAATCGACGTCTGGGTCGGCGAACCCGGCGTCATCGTTGAACTGCGTGCGCGCACCTCGAGTACAGTCGACAATCCCCCACGTGGCCCTACCGCCGGCCCTTATCCTTCCTACGGCGGCCAGTACTGCACCCAGGTGGATGAGCTCAGGAGTTTCGAGTCGGTTGTATGTGACGATTGGATGTTCGGGTTTCGCAGCGTCAAGGCCCCCGGTGTTGCAATCTTGGACCATGGCGAGTAAGTACTTTTCCCGCGTGTTCCTCCTAAAATATAGTTAGCACGTACCGTGTAAAAGATAAAATTAGCAACGTACTCGTGATCTTGAATATACTCCACATAGTATATGTCCGTTACGCGAGCGTAATATACTGTTCGCCGCCCGTGATATTGTGCGCGTGGGCGGCGCGCGTTGCGATCCGGCAGCGCTTCGTACTAGCGAAGTTGAACCGTTAGTCGTGAGCAATCAAAGGTGTGAAACTCGTACCCGTATAAAAGAGTTGTCGCGGGAGGTGCTGTCCGCACGAATAAGGCCCGCGGTCCGGACTCGATCCCCCATGCTCGCAATACGAAACTTCCCGTAGCGCACCAGCGTATTCCAGTCGATATTTGCGACAAGTTCGTCGTACGTCAGCGGCGGCCCCTCCTCAGGCAGAGGCCCCTCTGCGACCCCGAAATACCTGGTGAAGCGTCGTTTAAGCTCGTCGCTGGGCCGCAGCACACGCTTCACTGGTTGACCAAGTATGTAATTCGGAACTTGTATGAATTTGTAATTTAGTAGATTCAATTTGAACGCCAGAATAAAGGACTCACGGAATTGGTAAACAGTTTCCTTCGTGGAAATCAGCTCGCCATGCTGAAGCGTTAGGTTAGTAACCGGTCTCACAAGCTCGGGCTTATTGTGCACGACTGCCACGATTTGCATCTGCCCGCGTCGTCTGATGAAGTGGTCGAGGGCGTCGTAAGGTCGAATCCGATTGAGAAGGGCCGGCCGAAGGAGGTAGCCGCAGAACCGCTCCATAACAAATGACCAGGTACCGGTGAGCGGGCCGGTACGGCGAATGTAGTACGTCATATGCAATAACGCGTGTATCGTTAGTACACACATCGGGAGCCGATCCTCCTGATATCGATAATACAACCTAATTATGAAGGATGCGTGAAAAGAAATTGTACAAAGAAAGATACGTTACTCACCTCTCGTAGTCCTGTACCTAGGTGTTAACTTTCTGCTCGAGCCTGTCGACCTCCTCGTTCGATATCTCGAGTTGAAGGCACCATAGCACAATTTCACGCATCTCGAGGAAATGCCTAAATGGTTTGTTAGTAGACGAGTATGATGATAGAAAAATAAACATACCGATAATATACCCGATTGAGCCGGCCGTTCAGTAAAATTGGAGTGAGATATACGAACCAGAAGGAGTACGCTTCCACCTTGTACAAGTGCATATCTCGATTGATATCAGGTAATGTACCGACGAACTGTGCCGGTACCGTCTTGGTTGCCTCTGCAGTAAGTTCTCCAATTTTTTTCCATGCGTCGTTACCTAAGTGATAAACCTCTGGGTCGTCGAGCCACTTGAACTTATTTTTCCATAAGTTGACCATATTCGGCACTAAATTCTCAAAGATGAGGTGCATCAGCTCATACGGCGCGCAGCTAGCAAGATCAATAGACCCTAAATCCGCAAGCACCGGCCTTCCTTTAACACCGCTGTCCTGTATTATCTGCGCTCGCGCCGCGGGTCTTTCTTCTTCGTGGATCTGGTTGTAGATCCTTAGGTACGATTGGTGTGTTCGCGGGATATGGCCGTTGGGCGGAACAAGGGGGTGGCCCGGGGGGGTCAAAGGAAAATAATAGTGGATCTTGGCTGCGAGCTGGCACGGCGTACCTTGAATCAAGCACGTTCGACACGGTGTGATTGCGGTCTGGCCATTTAGCATAAGTAACTTTGAGATTGCAGGGATATCGCCAAAGAGAATAAGAAGAAACGCATGTAAAGTAAATTTGAGCCCAGCTTCGTTAGCAACCTCTTCATCAGTGACCACTCTGCTTGTGTCGACGCCGGCCGCGAGTTCTAGGAGTTCCTCGATCAGGGGGACAAGGAATGAGTTGATATCCTTACATTCCGTAGGACCAGGAATGACGCCAACGCAAATAATATTGTGGAGGCGATATCGGATCGATGGGTGCAGATTATAGTTGACTAGGATGAGGGGCCATGCGGTCGATTCTCCCTGGTGTCGTCGCTTAAAAAGATTAAATCCGTCAGTACCCAGCCCTAACGCGATGTCTTCGGGCTCGTCGAAAAATTTGTAATCGCGCTCCTCGAAGACCTTTTTCGTTCGGAGCGTTCGATAAAGCTCGCCATCGAACACATCCGAAATCTTGCCGGGGTTTGCGGCTCGATATTCTTCGTGCTTAACGCAATGCTGCATCTTCTTTACCGAATCCTTGTTCTGGAAAAGGCTGATGAGCTGAGGAATTAACTGGGTATAACGGAAGGAGCGGCGCGGCTTGTCCCCCGCGCTGTATCGGGGGCTGTTGCATTTGGGGCAACTCCGCAGATTGCAATACTTGCCAACAAAACATACACACGACTGCACACAGCAGTCGTACGACTGGGTTTCCAGGCCATTAGCTAAGATCTTCAGGCGGCGCCATGCGACAAAGTCGCTTGGGAGCCCAAGTTCCTCACAGGCGTGCTGGCGCAGGTCCTCGTATGTCGCGCGAGAGAAATGCGTGCGCAAGCGCGCAGCCAAAAATGAAAGCGTCTTGTGGTCGCGCGGTGTTAAGTGTCGGTTAACTGATACCATAATAATTAGTCCAACAGGAGATGGTGGAATAATTAATCGACTTGCAGATGTCAACCCATTCCTCCTTGGCGAGGTCTCCGAGGTGCTGTCTCAGGAAACCCCACAGCTCCTCGTCCTCCATATCGGGCTCTTTGTCAGGATTAAGCCCTCGTTGCCCGTCGTCCTCATGGAACTCCGGGTTCGCTTCCCCATTGGCACCGGGTACATCGTCGTCGGACGGTATTTCGATATCGTCCAGTGCCTCCTCGTCGCTATCCCAGTCTTCAATAACGACTGGATGTCGGCGCACGGGTGGCAGTCCAGGGGGTATGGCTGGAGCGGTGTAAGCATATGCGTAAGTAAATAATTGATGGCGCTACGTACCGGGGGGTGGAACGAATAAATCGTCGTCCTCGCCTAAGTCCGTGTCGACATCGTCCATGTCTAAACGAGTAATTAAGCTGTGAGCTAACTTTTGCGTTTGGATGCAAGCACTGACTTACCAATATCTTCATCCTCTTGCGCGATCAGTGCGTCCAAGTCTACAAAGTCAAAGTCATCCTCGTCGTCGGGGGCAGCACCGAAAGCAGGACCATCGTGGTCCGGAGCTGGGTCGCCGCGAGGATTATCTGGAGCCGGAGGATTGTTGTCGAGAGCCATGGGCTTGTCATCGGGGATTTGTGGGGCATCGGGAGCGTCGTGGGGATTTTGCTTGTCGTCGCCAAGAGCTGGACCGCCGTCGTCAGAACCGAAGTCAAACTCGACGTCTTCGGCCTCGTTGATCAGATCGAGGTAAGCGCTGGCTTCTTCACGGTACTTCCTCATATGCTCACGAATAGTTCGGTCGCTGAGATCGGCCCTTCTGCAATGCGGGCAGATGGCCATGGTGACCAAGAGTCGGGGGGTGGGATGTCGGCATTGTGGTCGGTCGCAGGTGAGTATAAGTCAATCGAATTCAGGGTATGACTTGGACGCCGACGGAAAATCAGGCCACAGCCACACCCTGAAATGATCGACACACCACGCGACACCTTGCTTCCACGACTTCGCTCTCATCATCTTGGCCACGACTTCGTCCTGGCCATCTCGGCCACAGCTCGCTGCCCCAACAGCCCTGCTGGCTGTCAAAGTGAGTCTCCACGCCCACGTCGACATAGCTAATTTTAACACGCCTAGATTTTAGATCAATTGCGCTGTTCGAGACGGCCAGTGTACGTATTCATTGTACGTACGTTGCGACACATAAAATCCATTAACGAATTATTGTGTAGGTCGAACATCTGGTAGCCAACTCATTTGGTAAGTACGACTGCCTTAGCCACCATCGATCCCGATCGCTACAGCTGATGAACACAGGGCGTGGGCTCTGGCTGGTGTGAGTACGTCTTCTCCCCGCAACCATCATGTTCACTAAACAAAGCGTCCACGGCACCTCCCTGGCGTATTTCTTGATTGTCGCGAGGATTACGATGCTTATTTGCTTTGGCCCGGAGGCGCCCGTCGACTTGTTTGAGATGTCGCGGGCTGAATATCGCCGAATGATCGAGGCGATCGAGCCCGGCAAACCCTTCGACGAAACCGACGCAAACCTCTCGGCGGTCCACGATGCGTTTGTATGATACATCGTCGTGCAGCACGAGTCTCGAAACAAGCTGGACGGGTTCAAGAATATGATCGAGTACTTCGACGCACACGCCGTGCATTTCGACGAGACCGGCGTTGACCTGGGGGTCACGTTTGACCGGGACGAGCTCGGCCTAGCTCGAGCCGGCACATTCTTCGGCGAACCCCTCCTGCAGAGCCTCGGGACCCCGCTATCCGAGCCCAGGCTTAGGGCCGCGAAGTTCGTCCACGCTGTGATCAGAAGCGTGGGCGATCGTGAAACCGACATCCGTTTCCTCTCGTATAGAATGTTTCGTTCCTTCACGGTACGTCGACCTCCACCCCTATCGCCCACGCTAACCGATTCCCGTAGGATGTAGAAACAGTATTCAAGCGGGCCGGTTGTCATGACTTGACACGCTTCTCAGAATATTATCTTGATTTTATATATTTTATTTAGACACATACCTTTTATGGAACATTTGTCAGGATGTGTCATATCTTATCTAACCTCTGTCATCAGGGTCTCTTAGTCATATGTTACGTGATCGTAGAATGTTCCAGAAGTCTGACTAATGCTTCTCATTTCACATCTGATATCAAATTAGTTATGACTCGTTCTTTGTACACGTAGATACAAGGCTGTGCACTCTGTTGTATATAACCGAGGGCAAGTTCGAGGTTACAGACCAAGAACTTGACCTCCTCGTCAATCCATAGTTCTCTCTTATATCCACTTGGTCACTGGGCTATCAGTCGCCCATACCACTTAGCTCATCGTCTACCACTATCTTGAGGACTTTGACACCGGTATTGCTCGCGCATTCACTTGGGCGCCGTTCGTGCCTGATTTGGAACGCCCAGAAGGCTACCCGCAGCCGCTTGTATGGGAAATTTGATGTGTATTGCAAGTCTGCTTGTTCTTCTCTCCGTTGTGTTCTTTTGCTCAATTAAATCCTCGGTTTTGAAAACCTTCTTTGCGTGGATTGAGCCACGAGGCGCGATTGATCGATGGCGCCGTTTGAGGCCATGCAATGTACGTACATACTATTGTATTTCATGACATGGTTCGTTCACTCGCTTGATGCCCGCTCGGTAGGCAATATTAACTCAGGCTATTTGTTTTCAGCTAATCATTATTAAAGCCCGCAGGAGCGTGCTCAGATCGTTTGCTGGTGAGCACGACCCTCCGTTCGTAACAATTACTATGTACGTCGTGCAGCCCTCCCGCCCGTCTAGCCTTTTGTTCTTCCTTCTCGTGGCTAGAGCGACGGCGCTCGTTTGCCCTGACGCAACCGACACGCCGGAGGCTCCTTTTGAGCTGTCGGAGGCCGAATACCGTCACCTGGTCGAACAGTTGCAGCCTGAGCAGGCATTCGACAAAATTGACGCCAAGCTCTCCGAAACTCACAATGAATTCCTGCAGCACATCTTGCTCAGGCATGAATCTAGCACGACGCTCGATGGGTTTGCAAACCAGGTGGCATACTACGACGGGATTTGCGACCATTACGACGAAACCGGCCAGCTGACCGGAGTCCAATTCGACCAAGAGGAGCTCGCCTTGGCCCGCTTCGGTTTCTCATTCGGCAAGCCGGTCTTCAAGAGCCCGGAAACCCCGTTGGCCGAGCCGGCATTCAGAGCGGTGAAGTTCATCCACCTCGTCATCGAGAAGATGCCCAAGCGTGAGCAGACAACTACGCTTTTTGATGCGATTGTGGTAAGTCCTAAGTATTTTAGCGTCGCCCTCACCGCTGATGTTTCTGTCCAGCACGTCAAATCGCTGTTCGCGATAACCGGCATTGCCCCTCTGCCCGTCGCAGAGTTACACAACCTCATACATGGACTCGCGCGAGTCGGTATCCCCTTCGCGTGAGGCGCTTACCTACCGCCGTGGTCTCGGAGCCGGCTTGTCAAGATCCATCTCCCATCTCAGCTTTTCTGTTTCTTCATATCGGACACTCTTGTTTCCTACCCTCTTTCCATTTTCCCGCGCGCCACGCAGCCCGCTACTACCTTCCCCTTGGGAGGTTTGACTAGCCTTGGACTATCTGCTCGCTTTACCACCTCGCTCCACCAATTGTTTCTCCTACGCCCGTCGTTTATTGTTGTCACGACCCGTGTGTACTCGTTTCTCTCACCCGTTGTACTTGTCCTTTCTTGGTATCCGCGCGCATATCGTGCTCTTTCCTCGTGCTGAGAAGGGGCCAAATAAATTGCTACAAATATTATCGACGTCCAAATTGCATATCTTAGATCTTTGAGAGACGGGCACAACCCTGCACTATAGCACTGCCACTGCCTCTCAAGCTGCACCTTACCACGACCGGCCAGCCAATGATCACCCTCGCAGCGCGGTGTGCACGCCGAATCTCCACTACCTATCACATTCTAAAAATCGCTTGCTGGCCCCGCTTCGGTGCTTATTTTTTTCGTATAGCTGGCGCTGACTTTTGAGTCCAAAGTACGGATTTTCCATGCGTACCATCCCCTACTAAGCACGCTAATGCCCCGCGCCCATCTATCATACGTACGGAGCTCGCGTCATTGCTCCAACCACCATTGTTCCCTTCTTTATTTCGAGACGGAAGACCGCCAAAACCCCACGATCGAGGAGCGTAATATCATCCGCCCACAACGCACAGGTGAGCCTCGTGCATCCGTCATATTGTTACACGAGGTGTTTTGAATAGCTAAATCGTCTCACTACAACCGACTAACCACCGATCTGCGAACGCATCTCCCCATCTTGTGCTGGACAAGATCTCACCATCGGTCTTGAAAGGTAGAAAACCGCTATGCAGGTTCGTTAATCAACCCATCGACTACCTATTCATCCTCCACCTTCCTCTTCTCCCACCCACGAAAGACTCAGCTGGATCAAAAGCTTACTGTCGTTCAATCATCCGATTTACAGTTCTTACGCTTCAACGACATTTATTCATGATACTTCATGGCACGTCACCTACCGAAGATCAACAGTACGACATTGAGGTACGTTCGGCCACTACATCTCAGCTATCATCCTAGACTGAATCCCTAGTATACAGACTTTGTTTACGGAGTACATCCACAGCCGCAACTTCATCCATCGCGACATCAAGCGGGATGACCCTCTTACGGGCATCGGAAAGCGCGGTAACCAGGTACGCATTATATAACGAACTGATAGATGTATTATAACAGGTCTCATTAGGTTAATGTCATCAACTGCGGGCTAGCTAACACAACCCACAACCCGAAGACCTACCTGCACATCCGGTGCCTCTCACCGGGACGGCGCGGTACACTCCTAATAACGCCCGTTTGGAAGGCGGTAAGTCGAGTGTTTGCTCTTCCTACGCATATTGCTTACACTTGTGTATGACGCAGGCGTATTACTCACGGCCCCTCGTCGAGTATTGGCAACGCCTCTCGCAAGCCATCCCGCCTCCTGCGCCAGGCTTAGGGATGGCAAGCTGGAGCCTTATCCACGACTGTATTATCCTAGTCTCTAGGATCCGCCTGTACTCATCATCGAACCTCACGCTCGGACTTGGAGTTGGTTAGGCGGGCCGGACTGTTGAGGGCACGGAAACAAGCCCCTCTAACAGGTACGTGGCCGGTAATGGCTTTTCCGCTGCTTGTATGCGCCGCTTCTACCTTGTGTTCTCTCGTCGATTCTTCCTTGCACGATTTTTGTTTCGTTTTAACCAACTTTACACCGCTTGCTACCGTTGCATGTAACTGTGAGACACCACAAATACATTCATTTACTCTAATCGATATAGGTCTAACGTGTGCTGCACACGCAAGACCCAACAAATTGAATCGAGCATATATGCCCACTAAAATAAATTACCCGTCACGCTTGTCAGACTAGGGAGGTCCATGGATTTTTACACAGTCCGTGGGACTTTTTGCAAGTCCAGAACATGGATTGGTAAGTGGCGCACCATTGAGTCTTTGGCGCTTGAACCCTTGTTTCAGGCGGCCTTTTTGTTCTCTTTCACCACACTCTCCGTGTTCGTTCGACCCCCCACCGTCTCTGTTCTGGTTTTTGCACCCTCATCGTCGTACTCATGCCGAAAGCAAGCTTCCGGGATGTTCAAGCCGCACTCCTCGAGAACTACGGTGAGTGCGCACTGTTTAAGCGCGCGCTACAACACTGATCACCCGTATTGATACAGGGATTTCGGTACGCCTAGGAGATGACGGGTCGCTGGATATCCGAGAGAAAGCGGGCCAGGGTGGCGGCGGGATCACTAGGAAGCGGCCTATCAAGCTTCATGCTTGCTCAGACCCGGGAGGCTCGGTTGGGCGTAACGGCTTCAACCTGCAGGAGAAGATGCACCTAAGCGATGCGGATTACAAGCTCGTCTGTGTAAGTATCCTTCCACTTTCTCGCGCGCATGCTTACAGCCCTATGAGTATAGAGCAGCGCTAAGGTTGTTATCAACAAAACGCATGGGCTCAACCCGGACTTGTCTTTTCTGAAACAGGACTCGCACGTTATTGATCTTTGCATTCAAAAGGTATGTAATCTAACTATGATCTACCGGTGCTCATCTCTTCTCATAGAAACCGGTTATAACTACAGCTTACAATCATGCACCCCGAGCTACATGCATACGACGAACATAACCGCTGGGCGCCTCGCGCCTTCTTCATGAAGTTCTTACGGACCTCTTCCGGTAAAGCAAACGCCGCGAAGAAGCTAGAGCAAGAGTTGGCGAAAGTGGAGATGGCCGTCAAGCAGCAGGAAAGCAACGGGCAGGAAGCCATTCCGCAGAACGAGGTCGCTCCAGAAACGGGTCCAAAGGAACAGGCCGGCGCGTCGACTGAAAAAGCGGCCAAGAAGAGGGGGAGGCCGAAGAAAATCAGGCTACCAGAGCCAGAGATTCAGCCGGCTCCCGATAGCGCGCCAGCCGGTGCCGCTCCATTCGTGCACGAAGGTGCACCAGCCATTGTCGCTTCACAATCTCCTTCGTCCGTTATCATGGAGCCCAACGCGCCCGCTCCACCCGCCCCCACCGGTCCTGTACTGCCAAGCCAGCCAGCGCTCAACGGTGTGCCCACCGATGCAGCCCAACCAGGACCCGCGGCTCCGTGCGACAACGCCAACGACGGCGAGGTGGACGACATGGGACTGGACCTTGGCGAGGTCGATGTACTAGACACGACCATGAATTCTTTCCACCACCTTTCCCTTGGGAATGCTAACAAGGAGCCAGGAGATTCGACTGAAGGTAGCGTACCTTAGTATAATACGTAAATATGCGTGCACTAACCAGGTTTTTCAAGACGATGATGACAATGGCGGTGGTGAATTTGACATGCGTTTAGCGATGGGTAATCCTGTCGAGAAGCCTGGTTTCAACTCCGTCGTTGAGTCCACCGTCGAGCGTGCCGAGACTGCCATTGAACTGATCGTCGAGCGTGTCGAAACCGCCGTCGAACCGATCGTCGAGCGCACCGAGCCTAATGCAACTTCTGGCGGTGCATCTCCTACTTCCTCCGCATTGGCTCCCAACCCCAATCCTATTATCCTGAATTCCTCGTCTCCCTCTCCTGAAGCTCCGTCCGGCTCTCCAGTCTTGCCCACCGATCCCACGCCCGTTCTTCGATCCTCCTTGCGCCAGCGTGGTGTAAAAGGCGATCCCGCTGTATCACCCGCTCCTCCAGTGAACTTGAACGCCGCAACTTCGGAGGGCAGCGCGGCTGCAGATATGCCTCTCGATAGCTCAAAGCTTACGCCCACGACACCGTTTATATGTACTCCAACTGCTGCCGCCGATTCAGATATTATATGGCGGGGTAACCTCATCTCGCACGCCGAGATGGTTGCGATTCGTTCAGCTGCTGCCCATCAGGCCAAGGGTGGAAAACCTCTCAGGATAGTACCGATGTTCGACGAATTGATTGTCTTGTTTGTTGCCAATCCCGAGTACGATCCGTCCTCCGACCCCCACCCTCCCCCCAAACCTCCTGCTCCCGTCGGAGGTCGTCGTCGTGGCCGCGCCGCTGCTGCTACCACCGTCGTTACTGGCCCATCGATCTCGGTGGAGGCTGCACCCGTTGCAAAGGACCTAAAAGCGCAGCCCAAACCCAAACCCAAGGCCAAGCCGAAGATGAAACCAGTGCTGGAACCCGAACCCGAACACACCGCCGAGCCTGGACCCGAACCCGCCGGTGACGATCATACCGTGGCCAACACTATCCCGGCCGATAATAACGCCGATGATATGCAGCTGGAGACCCCGATAGACGAGGGAACGGGCGGCAAGAAAAGTAAGGGGCGCCAACAGACAGCAAAGGGGGGTGCGAAACTAGCAAACAAAGCCGCGGTACGTTATAAACAGTCTTTTTGAATGTTATTAACGTGTACACACTCTCCAGGCTACGGAAGGGAAGGCTCCCAAGGCTGCCAACGGGCAGAAAGCTCCTGCGGTACCTCTCCGCACCAGCACCCGCACCACCCGTTCCAGTGTCACTAAGTAGGAGTACGGTATTCAGGGTGACGCGCACAACTATCCTCTCGCAAGCGGACGATTTTTTCCCCCTCTATTTTGATGTGACCGCTGAAAAATTGACGATGCTGATGTTTACGATGTTGATGTTCCAATGTTAGCTACGCTATGTTCTGACCAAATTTACACGATTTTATACGCATACAGCCATCGGAACGAGTGATAAGAATATAATGGATGAAAAAAAAGTCCATGAGTGAAACAAGTGAGAAATCCACAAATAGGACTAGTTGGAAGTCCACGAATAGGACTAATTAGACGTCCACAAGCAGGACTAATTAAAAGTCCTAAATGGATTTCTCCAAATGCCCTGGCGGCATTGGAAGGCGGACTTTCAGTAAATCCGATGGACTACTTTGAAATCCAGCGCTGGACTTGTCGAAATCCACGGGACTAATTTAACTGCCAAACCGTGGACTTAAACGGTAGTTTTCGGACTTAAGTGGATCTTCTGGACTTTTTTTGTATTAGTCACCGAGGTTATCCTCTCCAGTTACAACCCTGTGAAACGGACTTCTAGTAAGTCCCTGCGGGCCTGAAAATAAGTCCCTGGCTAGGCTTTTAATTAAATCCCTGCAGGGACTTAGCTGAAATCCCCCGACTTCCCACAGTGGGCTATCCGCAAAGACGATCGTGACTCCACTCCCTGCTATCAAAGCCGCACTCGAGTCCAATCTACTCTTCCAACTCGTCAACTCACTCGAAGCTGGTCCCAGCCGTCAAATCCTCCAATCGAGATAGCCCTGCAATGCGCGAATCAGTGCTCGACGCTTCTCGGCCACCCCAAACCGCCTCACCCTTGCCTGCAATACGTCCAATAGAGTCATTTCCTTGCGCGCCTCGTGCATAGCGTACTTGACCCAACGGATCGATTAGCTACCATCGAAGATGCAGCAAGCTCAGCGTGGCGGGTCCCAACGCGTACGTGCTCGGCCTTGTGAGTTAGATACTTGGCTGGGTAGTGAGGCCGCCGCGGTAGTGAGCGTAGGCGTTTCGAGATCCCGAGAGGTTGTGCATTCGATAACTTCAGGAAAGCTTACTATAGGATCAGTGCACGTTTAAGGAGGAGATCAAGAGGGCCCAGACGAATAGCAGGGATGCTTCAGGAGTAACACGTTGACGAGGCAGGAGGTGACGGTTGCGACTGAGTGTTTGTGAGTACTTTGTTCGCCTGTACATGATTGCGATAGCTGATCACTGAATTCGTGGAAACTACCTCCTACTGCGAAACAAAGATTTTTGCACTGGCTCTAGTAGGCGACATTGATCATACGAAGCCCTCTCGGCTCTGCCAGGCCTACGGTACCTACAGCCAGTAGATTAATATGAGATATAGACATCTCGCTTGTGATTCCCAAAGCCTTGCTAGTACAACAGCTCAAGATAATCCAACCATCGACCGGTGCCCACTTCGCCCTCGTCTACCTCTCCCTTGCCTCCAATCGAAATCTCAGTCCACATAGTCACTCAGTATAATCACTTTCGATAAAGTGCTACTAGGCGCGCGGACGACGTTGTCTTATGCTAGCGTGACTATTGGATCGAGAGTTTTGGAGTGTCGGAGCTCACGGGGTGCAATAGTTGAAGAAGACGACCTGGGTCCGTAGAACGTAAGACTCGGAGAAGAAAAGCAAGGAGAGGGTGGATAGGTTGGGCTCGTGAGATGTGAAGGCGGGGTGCTGTGGAAGAAACTGTCTGGTTTTTGAACGCATTCTGGTCAGCATGTTTCTTCTCGGTGTTTTCTGTATGCTGATATGCAACCGATCTCGCAAAGAACGCTAGTTCAGTGTTGATTGCTTGGTAGCATTCGCTATATCCAATTTGATTATAGTTTATCGACTTACAACACGGCAAACTTTGCAACCCAAGAAACACGCGTGTCGGAACCGCTCGCATAATCCCTCTTAGCTCTACACCCGGCAGCCCAACGTCTTTACCTAACTATATACCCGTCCACCCATCCCGGTTCCGACCTCCTCGATAACCTAGTCTCCAGGCGTCGGTACACGCAGGGGGCCTAGAAAACGTCTCGGATTCTCCAAATATGACTGCGCTGCGTACCTTTTACTCACGAGGTATTTTTGGTAGCGTCGTTTCCGGTAGCCGGCTCGGATGCCTATAATGTGTTATGTTGGTGCATACGAATTGAAGATGCACGGGCGGTTTGTGGCGCAGGTAGAATAATGCGAAAGGGATGCGCAGCCAGGACGCTTAGAGAAGGAAGTTCGGGGCTAAATGGGGCGCGGGAAAACTGAATGAAGGGTGGTTCAAGGTTATGAGTGAGACTGACGAGGTATGTCTAGCCCTTATTGGTTCGTTATTCTAAAGCGCTCATACTGAATATGTAAGCCATTCCATTCTCATCTCGAGGTGCTTCACGAACATCTTCCACGGCCTTCGGCGCCCATGTTTTGCTATGGGTGCCGATACATCGACGATGATGGCAAACACGTCGACAAACTTGCAAATTCTGTTTTGGCCATGTAGGAAAGGGAAGCTCGGAGATCGAGGAGAGGAGAAGAGTGAAGAACGGTAGAGACTCGCTTTTCATACCAAGTTTTCTGAGTCCCGTCGGTGTAGTGCGGGTCTTGGTGTTGCCGGAAGTAATGTTTCCCGGTAGGAAAGGTTGGCTTAGGGTATATGCGCTACTTTTGGCTATCGTTGCCAATGTTCAAATTGATACAAGTGCAGCCGGCTGGCCCTAGTGATGACAGATGTGTAGTTCAACCCGCTACGCCCCCGACACAGCTTTGGATGATTACCATTGGAACCGAGGCTGATGGTCCCACAACAATCAAGAATGTAGGATACAGACTCGGAGCACTGATGAGTTCATGATTCTTAATCTGCCTACGAAAAAAAAGAGCGACAATCACCTTTATATATGTGACCAGTGACTCCCTTACCTTTGACTCCCGCAGGGAGATGATGTTGTTTTGATACAAATTATCTGATCGAAAATTCTCACTATAAACATCATGGGTCTCTTTACAGTCAATCACGTATACATCCTGGTTTATGTTGTATTGCATGCTTTTCTAATAGAATACAAAGGATTTGCGTCAACATGTCACCATTACAATCCATTCAACGAGTGTTGGTGACGAGTCCAAAGGTCTCGGGACTCGCTCGGAACCACCAGTCGCGAGAGTAGCTGCCTGATTGGTGAGAGTGTACCGGTCGAGCTCTGGTAGAACTACAAACGGGAGTTCACCTGAGCGGAGTGCATCTCAAGCAAATCTGACGCACATACAAGCCTCGAGTGCCACATGATGTTTGAAAATTTCGACAGTAAGCCAGTCTAAGCGAGTACAATTTCAAGTTACTGGCGTTAGTGCTGGTATCGATTATTGATTCTGGGATGTTTCGAAATGGAGCATACATTAAGACCAAACCACACAAGAACGTACATCAGCGTACACCAGCAAAAAATCAAAAACATACTGGCCGATGAAAACCAATCAAATCTCCATCACGCTCCCTCGGAATCAAGACACCCCCGTATATCAAATACCAAAACTCCTCCTATTCTCAACCTCCTCCCGATTCGGCGCCGGAACCGATACGACCTGGATCTGCTTCCTCTCCGCAAACGGCGCAGGCATGCTCATCCTCCTTGGCCCACGCCCCATCCACGTTCCTTTCTTGACCTTTCTAGTAGGCAAAGACGACTCGGCATTGGGATCATCTCGTAGTGCAGTCGTGTATCATGTGGGGGTGGAGGGTGATTTGGTCGCCTAAGGAGGACGCGTATGGTCTGGAATACTCTCCGGAAGTCGCGGGCATCGATCAAAAGGAGGGTGGACATCGATAGTTCCACTCGAAGCGCCTCTCATAGCGGTTGCTCAACTCAAGCTGACGCCGTATCACCCGCACTGGTTGTCCCGTTCGTATCCGTCGCCTCACTTTTGCTCGTAGCCCCGTTTCACCCATAGCATCTTCGTCTTTGGCGGGGATCGTAGCATCACTACCGAGTGGATAGCCGAATGTAATTGACGCTTTGGGTATATCAGTTTCTTCTTCGTATTTCTGTGCTTGAGCCTAAGCATTAGTGAACTAAGCGACACCGTTGTACACTAACCTCGTCAACACAAGTGGTCCTCGCTATGGCCTCTTCTATACTCTCGCTCATATCGGCATGATATCAATAGGATCTCTTCTTCTAATCTATAGCCAAACTATAACTACGTCACTAGTTCAGCCAGGCTCGGGGTATCAATAAACAAGAGCTACGCACGTTTTTTTACAATCGAAAATCCGTCTCCAAACTGTAACGGCACGTTGAACCGGGCTCGTGCAGCTCCTTCGTGAATACGCATGTCGGCTAAGACTGCTTCAAAGGATTCGTGCACATTCAAGGCGACATCCTCGTTCGCGTCGTCCCCCGCTCGGGCCGGCACAGGCTAACGAAACACATCAGGAGCTTGTAAACAAGATATCTGTGAGCGTACATACTCCGTAGAAGTTATACAGGTTGAACGGCCGCCCTAGGGATGCCATGAAAAACGGCTGGATGATAATAGTCAAATCATACATGTCCTAAACCACGATTAACGAGGAGAATACAGACAAGTAGCAAACAAACCTGGCGATGTTATGAGTAGTTTTGGCCTCAAGGTTGTTTCCTGGCCCGATCATCGCCGTCGGTAAACAGATATCGGATATATCCGCTTGCAGGCAACCTTGAACGCTCTAGGTTTCAGTGAGTGGTATATCAGAGGATACATAGAAGATTCATGCCCATCACGCAGAAGTAAATACATGTCTAGAAGACGTTGGCCAACGTAACACATTTCTCGGGAGTGAAGGGCGTGGAGAAGTAATCATGGTTACCCTCCGCCTCTGAGAACACTTCGACGTCAGGAAAAACCTCCCCTTTCATTAAGATCTGGGGTTTCAATTTACCTGAATTTAGGCCATTTAGCAAATTCAGCTAAATTTAGCTAAATTGACCTAAATTTCATAAATCTGCTGCCAGAAGCCACCAAACATGTCCTAAGCCCTCCCAGCATACATTAGTAGGCCAAAAAAGTGTTTTGGCACAGATCCAGCACAATTGGAAATTCCTAAATCCAGGGTCAATTTAGCTAAATTTGCCAAAATTGAGGACCCCCCCAGGCAAATTTAGGTAAATTTGGCTGCACGAAAAGGGGGGGTCGTTAAAGTTCTAAATCCCTTAATTTAGCTAAATTTCACTCAGTTTGGCTTAAACTTAACACCCCATTTTTCCTGACGGAGTCAGTCTGAGTACAAGGAAATTCAGACAAGCGCACCCTTCAGGAGTTGAAGAAGCTTTTGAGTATCTGGCGCGTTGATTGCGGCGACGGGTCGATTCAAATACATGTTGGGTTTCGCGATTTCACTTTTAGTCTCGGCCTGATTGTTCGTTAGAGTCGAAGATCAGAACAAAGCAGCTGCTTACGTTACAAAAGAGCAGTATGCTAACTGAGTCGGTCGGGTCATGTATGATCTTGTGTTTTCGCAGACTGACGGCGACTTGAAGGGCAACTTTGAGCGCGGAACGACTGGGGTCTTTGGACGATCTGTCTCCCGAGGATGTCCCGCGTACTTCAAGGATGCTTGGCGACAATTTGATGCAGAATAAAGCAGCGTGCTTATCTGAGAAATCCCAAATCCATTATGAGTTGGTAGCACATCATGGTGGTGATTCATACTCACATGTCGTGACCCGCTCTCACGCCTCACGACTTTGGCGCTGCGCGCCTACTTTGTTGCCTCGTCCTCCAGCGCTAAACGCGCCTCCCTACTCTGTCTCGTGGCTTGACACTCGAAAGCCTCTTTGTAAGCAACCCTTACCCAAGCAGCACAGCCCGTGCAGCGCCTCCCCTTTTACCACCTCTCGTGGCTATGACTCGTTTCCACTGTACCTGCCCACTTCTACGATGTACTGCCTCGCTCTACGATGTATGACTCACGTACGCACAGACCATGTACCTCGTAGTATATATACAGTGGAGAACAAGCCGAGTACCCTCAGCTTGTTCTACCTCGTCAACTCTCCCCTCTACAGTGTGACTATACTAGCAGGCTTTAGCGCGGCTAGTGTTACAAGTCAGGCAGCGTTAGATTAGCATAAGAACTTAAGCACTTCGGGC